>CAJNSZ010000004.1:1773398-1883040 GCA_905329745.1 Rotaria sp. Silwood2 | reverse complement strand
TTTCGACATTTTTCATTTCGACATTTTAACTTTTCGACATTTTTCCTTTCGACATTTTTACTTTTCGACATTTTTACTTTCGACATTTTGCTTTCGACATTTTTCCTTTCGACATTTTTCTTTTCGACATTTCTCAGTACATTCGTCTCTGATAGACATAATAATTCCTATCAAAATTAGAACAGTAATAGCTTGAAAATAAACTGATTCATTGGTTAAATAAAGTATAGATTTTGAAATAGTAAATGTCTGAAGCATTTGTTATGCGAAGGAAAATATTTTAATTATAGGAAAAAGTTTAGACTAATTACTGTCATTTTTTATGTTATCACACTGACAAAAAATATCTTAGTACAATAGAAGATGAATTTTATATAAAGTTTCAAACTGAAATCTAACTTCTATTTCAACTAATCTTGTTTTTTTTTATAATCATTGTTTGTTAAAGATCAAATACAAATCGATAATACTCGATTTTCAAGTTTTCATCGTCTAAACACAATAATGATATAGTTAGTACTTCAAAAAAAATTTGATTGTAATCAATTCATTGATTTCAACAGTAATGTTTAAATATATTAGGCATGAACCAAACTTGAATCTCCAGAATTGACGAAAAAGGTAGAAGACAAAAATGTTCAGGGTAAATGTGCGTATAAATGAATATGTGTGAATAAAGAAAAGACCTATATATATATATATATATACACAATAGAGGAAAAATAGAATTAAGATTTTTAATAAAATTCTTATTATCAGTAATATTATTAAAACAATTTCATTTTCAACAATTAACTTTTCCACGTCTTCAATCTCTCTATTTTTCCATTTTCTAATAAATCCAAATTTTTAAAGTTTCGTCTAATCTCGATCGAATCCATAGACACCATCTATTCTGACGTTCTTTCTTGAATGTTTTGTTTACACACATTATAGCAAATTGTGTGTAGAGGTGTAATCCGTACGATTGAGTCGGCGGCGACGACGACTTTTCTGGAAAATAAGCCATCGCAGTCACCGAGTCATAAATAATTTTTAGAATTTTGCAGCAGTCGCCACTATGAAAAAGCAAGTTTAGCTGCTTCACTGTCACCACGAATAAAAAATTTATGATAGTATGAACCGTCGCCACTGACATTCATACACATGCGATCGAATATTTTTCTGTTATTTTTTATCAGTCGAATTTCTAACTACAGGAATTGAACTAAACAGGAATTTCTTATTCTCGAAAGAATACTTCAATTTTAAACTTAGCAGCAGCCGCCGCTGTCGCCGCCGCAGAACAACTTATAAATATTAGCCGGCGCCGCCGCTGAAGAGCCTACAAAATCAAATCGGTAGCCGCTGGAAATTCTCAAAAATTGAAAATTTTTGTTCGCCGCCGCCGTTTGATCCTCCGGCTTACGCTTCTATTTGTGTGTTATAATAGAAGCTTTAGAAGAAAAAACCTACTATTTTTTCATACCGAACCTGAATCATGAAATTCGGATTCAATGAATGTTTATTAATTCATTTTTTTAAATTTTCTAGGCGATCGTATTTTATCTCGTGCTTCAGTAATCAATGATCGTTATGCTGCTAATCGTCAAACTGCACTTGAAATGCAAGATAAATTGCATGAATCTCTCAAATATTTTCAATTTGTACAAGATTGTGATGATCTTAAAGAATGGCTTGATATGAAATCGTTACAAGCTCAAGATGATACATATCGCGATACAGCAAATATTCATACAAAATACCTTCGTCATCAAGCATTTCAAGCTGAAATAACATCAAATAAAGAACGTTTATTAGCATTAAAACGTCATGCTGAACAATTACAAGAAGAACATCCACAACAAATTGATTTCAATATAATTGATCAACGTATTAATGAATTAGATGATATATGGTCAAAATTAGAAGAAATAACACGTGATAAAGGTGAACGTTTATTTGATGCTAATCGTTCAAAATTATTTCAACAATCTATAACAAATCTTGATGAATTTATGTTTAATATTGAAAAACATTTATATGCTGGTGAACCAACACCAACTGATTTAACTGATGGACAAGTATTATCAACAACAACAATTGAACCATTAGAAAATAATTTAACAGCAACAAATCTTTTATTACTTAAACAAACAACCATTGAAGAAGAATTATTAAAACGTCAACAACAAGTTGATGAATTACGTATACAAGCTGAAAAATTAAAACAATTAGAACCTGAAAAATCCGAAGAAATTGATACTAAACGTTTACAAGTTGAAGAAAAATTTTCAAAATTATTATTACCATTAGAACAAAAAAAATTACGTTTAGAACAACAAAAACGTTTACATCAATTTATACGTGATATTGAAGATGAACAAATATGGTTAAGTGAAAAACGTCATTTATTACAAACATATTCTGAATTAATATTTAATAATAAACAACAAACATTAATGAATATACAATTATTAAAACGAAAAAATGAATCATTATTAAAAGAAATTGAAAATCATGAACAACGTTTATTAGAACATTTACATAAAGAATGTCAACGTATAAGTCAAGATTATCCAACACGTGAAGAAGAATTTCATGAACGTTTACAACAATTATCAGATAATTATATACAATTAAAAGAAACAATTAAACAACGTCGTATAAATATTGAATTATTAGAAAATATTTATCAATATTATTATGATTTAAGTGAAGCTGAAGCATGGTTAGGTGAACAAGAATTATATATGATGAGTGAAGAACGTGGTAAAGATGAATTATCAACACAAACATTTATACGTAAACAACAAACAATGGAACAAACAATTGAAAATTATAGTGATATTTTACGTGAATTAGGTGATAAAGCTAAAAATTTAATACAAGATTTAGAACAATCAAATTTATCACGTGATTTAATAAATGAACATCATGATTTAATTAATAAACGACAAACACAATTAGATAAATTATATGCTAGTTTGAAAGATTTATCTGTTGAAAGACGACAACGTTTAGAAGAAACATTAAAACTTTATCGTTTACATAGAGAAATTGATGATCTTGAACAATGGATATCAGATAGAGAATTAATTGCTGGTTCACATGAACTTGGACAAGATTTTGAACATGTATCAATGTTACTTGATCGTTTTGCTGCATTTGCACAAGAAACAGAACAAATTGGTAATGAACGTTTACAACATGCTAATGAAATGATTGATCTTTTAATTGTTAATGGACATGTTGATTCAGCACAAATAGCTGAATTAAAAGATACATTAAATGAATCATATCAAGATTTATTAGAAATGATTGAAACACGTTTACAATCATTAAAAGCATCATGGGAATTACATAAATTTTTACATGATTGTAAAGAAATTTTATTAGCTATGCAAGAACGTAAAAATGCTATACCTGATGAAATTGGTCGAGATCAACAAAGTGTACAACAATTATTACGTAAACATCAACAATTTGAAACTGAATTAGTTTTATTAGCACAAGATATACAACGTATACAACAAGAATCTAAACGTTTAAATGGACGTTATGCTGGTGAAAAAGAAACAGAAATAAAACAAAAAGAAATTGATGTTTTAACACAATGGAAATTATTACAACAATTTGTTGATCAACGAAAACGTTTATTAAATGATTATGAAGATTTACATAGATTTTTTAATTTAACTAGAGATTTACATATGTGGATGGATGGAATGATTAGACAAATGAATAATAGTTTAAAACCACGAGATGTTAGTGGTGTGGATTTATTAATGAATAATCATCAAAGTTTAAAAGCTGAAATCGATGCTCGACAAGAAAATTTTACTATGTGTATTAATTTAGGTATGTTTTAGTTTTACAGACACATAATATAAAAGGAAATATTTAACTAAACGAATAGAAATTAGAACTCTTTGGCATCTCTCGTACTTGATTTGGGTTACTATGAACTGATCTCAACTCTAAAATATTCCTTCATTTTTCGACCGATTAAGATGATCAATAGGAGCTACCAAGTGTTTGTTTTAAGATTAGAATCTATGAAAAGCCTGAAACTAAGTTTTGACATCTTTCACAGAGCAAAAAAACAATGTGCGGAAAGTTTTGAAAAGAGACATAGTGATATTTTCGTGATTTCTTGTTTTTCGAACTTACAAAATACACTCAGTTACGTCTCGAAGATTGTTTCATGTACTTTGATTCTTAATCTCACTTTGTAGAGTACGATCTCGGTTGTCATGCTGTACAAAAAGTTGCTATTAAAATATATGCAAAAGTGAACATCATGTATTGAAAAGAACATCTGTTGTCAAGATACTGATCTAGAAACTATTTCTAACGTGATGCGATCAAACGAAAGGAAATCATGTTTTTTTTTAAATCGTTATTTGTACACCAGAAATGCGAAATTAGTGAAAGCTATAATGAAAATTATCTCAAAAGGAAGACGATGATTGCATTCTCTGTCTATGAGTCTTTTAGTTGCAACTGTTTTCGTTCAAATTGTCTTTTCAAAACTTTACTCATAACTCCAACAAAATATAAATCTAATAAAAATTATGCAAGCTAGATTCGAAAAGAACACAAATTTCTGATTTTAAACCAATATTTTATAACTTCTGCTGACCATCTCAATCGATCGAACAATGAAAGAATATTTCGTCATAAAACTTTCGCTCCGTCCTTTTTTTTAGTATTTAATAATTTAAAAACTGAAACATATGGTACTAAATCCCACGATTTACAATAGAATCAGTTCTATCATGTTTCAAATTTTAATGCTACAGCGGCTGTACGAACATCTTTTGTTATTGAGACAGACTGATATGATATCGATTATTTTGTATGAAGGAAAAATTCTATTTATTAAAAATAATCATGAAAATAATGAGTAAACATTTTTGAATATACAAATCCACTTATTCTATCCAAGAACATATTTTTCTTCATAAAACTTCCAACTGATCTTACCATTTATCGCTATAAATCTATTCGTTTCTAATCAGAAAAAAAAAGATTTCTCTTATTTTCATTTAAATCGTTTTAGGCAAAGATTTAATTAATCGTCGCCATGCACGTTCATCTGAAGTAAAAGAAAAATGTGTACAATTATCAATGTTACGTGATCGTCTTGAAGATACATGGCATGAACGTTGGGAATATTTACAAGTTATTTTAGAAGTTTATCAATTTGCTCGTGATGCATCTATAGCTGAAACATGGTTGATTGCTCAAGAATCATATTTAACTAATGAAGAACTTGGTGAAACATTAGATCAAGTTGAAAATTTAATAAAACGTCATGAACAATTTGAAAAATCTCTCATGGCACAAGAAGATCGTTTTAATGCCTTACGTAATTTAACAACATTAGAAAAAAAACGACAAATGCCACCAATTGAACCACGTCAAAGTCGTTTACCAATTTATTTAGAAGAATTTAAAACATGGGAAGAACGTGATGCAGAACGACCATCCGCATCACCAGATAAATCAACAAAAATTAAATCAACAATAATTGAAGAAAAAACAATAACAGATAGTAGTGGTCGTCCAACAACGTTACCAGGTAAACAACGTTCTAGTCAAGAATATGAATCGTTAAGTGGTAAACAACGACGTTCGGAATCATCAACACGTTTACCAACAATAAAAGAAGGTTTCTTATCACGTAAACATGAATGGGAAGGACATGAACGTAAAGCAACACATCGTGCATGGGAAAAATTTTATTGTGCATTAACAAGTAATCGTTTATCATTTTATAAAGATCCCAAACATTTAAAAACAGGTCGAACAGTTAGTGATGATCTTATTTTTGATTTATCAACAAATGTATCACAAGCTACTGATTATCTTAAAAAACCAAATGTATTTCGTTTAAAACTTAATGGTGGTAATGAATATTTATTTCATGCAAAAGACGCTGTTGAAATGAATGAATGGATAACATCAATTAATAATTGTATAGCTTCTATAACAACAATACCTAGCACAACAGCCACAACAACAACACAAATGCCATCAATTGCATTAACATCACCGCCACCAGCTATTACTTCATCATCATCATCATCAAGTTCTCCTAAACATCAACAACAACAACAACAACAACCAGTTATGACAACAAGTTCATCAGGTATTTAAAAAAAAGATATAAATTTTATTGGACAAAAAAAAAATATTTTAATTTAGGTGTAGAAATAATTCAAGCACCAACAAGTACAGAACAAAAATCTCGAACATTACCATTACAAACTAGTACATCAGTTGAATCAACTTCAACTCAACAAGCAACAAGTGGAAAGAAAAAATCAGGTGGATTCTTTTCAATGAAAAGAAAATAAATAGAGAATGATTTTCGAATTGTAAGACAAACAAACAATTATAATCCCACCCGAGAAAAAATAACATTACATCATATATATATATCCTAGTCAATATTGATCTCTCGTTCTATGAGATGATTTTCTATTTAAATATTAAACTTGTTATTTCTTCCATAACTTACCATCATAATAATGTTGCTGTGCTCAGATCTTTTCTTTTTTTTTTTTTTCTTTGCTTATGTTTTTCTTTTTTTTGCGCATACATATATATATATACATACATTATACATATTGAATTTTACATAGTTGTTCTTTAACCCCATTTATTTCTCAGTAGATTTGAAACATTAAAAAACATAAAGTTAAGAACAAAATTAAGCGAACGTTTTCTTTTCCTACTATCGTTGTTTGTTTGTTGTTGTGTGTGCTGTTTAATGGTGATTTTGGTCTATCTTACTGTCGTTACACTTTCTCTCTCTCTTCTCTTTTTTTACATTATTTTTGTTTCTTGAATCTTTCTTTCTCACTTAATGCTCATGTATGGGTGTATTCGTTGTTTCGCTTTTTGCGTTTGTCTCTGTCTCTTTTTCTCATTTTGCTGAAATTACATCATCATTACTTTCTAATTAAGAAAAAAAAACTATATAAAAATATTTAGAATTTTATTAATCTGAATGAAATTTCATTAATTGAAAAACTAGAATTCAAATTGATTTTCATAATTTAGTTCTTTTATGGTTTTATTTATTTAATGAGACATACTCTTAACTAATCCTTTATGTCGTGACACTCATCCAGTAGAGTTGATTTTAGATTAACCATAGGATACAGTTTAAATCGATGCTAATTAATTATTATATCGATATTAGTGCGAAATTATTCCACTGTGAGGTTACAAAATGGGTCAAAGATGATCTATTCATCTTTAATGACATAAAAATTGAACTTATTGTTAATTTGATTTTTTTATGACTTTTTGCAGTTATATTGCTATTTTATTTGTATGAAGCTAGAAACCTACTAATCCTGGGGTTATTTTTTTTAAACGACTTCTGTTAGGAGATAATATATGATCAGATATTTGCAAAGATGAATTTTTCGGATTAAAATCAGGTTTTTCATTTCCAAGATGGTTGTCAGAATTGTTATTCTTTATTTTTTTTTTATAATATGAAAACCATTGGTTTGATTCTGATCCAAAATCTATCCATTCTCATTGTTAAGGTTTCATTCAGAAGGAAGATCAATATAGAAGCTGTACGTTTCTATCTTTTATTGATAAAAAGTTATTTAAAATGATTATGGAATGTGTTTTGATTGGCTATTAGTTCTAATAGAGTTTTCATGTTTTTATAAATGTTTATATCGAAAATACAATCATTTTTCATGTTACTCACAATGAATGCGTTGAAAATGTCCTAAGTTGTCATGAAAAATGATACGGTCACATCTGTAATCATGAATTTGTAGAATAAAGCACTCTGTATATAGATTATGCCCGTAGTAGTATATATATATATATCAACCTCACCAATGGTAGAATAATCATTCTATGTAAATAAATAAAGTAGAAAAAAGAAGGGTTTTCACTTTTTTTAAAAAAGACATCAGTTTCAAACTCATATATTTTATTCATGAAACGATGAAAACAAGTTTGAGTCTTTTTTCGACTCTAGCTTATTGAAGGCTTTATATAATGTTCGGTCACCGTCTCGTTTTGATACTTTATTACTCCAAATAAATAGTTTCCATGAATGGAGCAAAAATAGTCCAACATGTGTTAAAGTGTACAAATAGTGCCGACAAGAAGAAAATTATATTATTGTCAGACTGAAATATATATATATCGATGTTTGCCATAAAAGCAAAATTGAAACTACTAAAGATAGACAATGCTTTGATCTGTATAATTGTTTCATGATTTATTATAGAAAAAATAATGAAGATGTATCGATGTGTCTAAATGCGTTTGGACAACTGCAGAATAATAGAGGCGCATGCTGAATAAGAAAAAAAATCAATTTATATGTTCTTCTTATCCCATATCAAGGTCCTTATCTCAATGGAGTCATAATATGTAATTATCATTTTCTTCTACTAAACACGCCATTTTTCTTTTTATACTGTTGACTGAGATTATAGTAAAAAGCCTTACGCCTTTTTTTCTTTATTTTTCACTTTACTCATTGTATTGATATTTCCTATCGAATTTTAATCGTACTATAATATTAAGACATCAACAGGTTAATATCCAATGAATCATTTTTAAGCAATCAGTTGAAAGTATTATTTTCATAGGTTTGAAATGATTTCTTTTTCTATTTGAAAATATCCATATATATAAGACTGTACTACATAACCTTGTCTAAGACAATATCAATTCAAATGTAAAAAGAACAAATCATAATAATTTATATCAACCATAAATATGATTCAATTAAGTTAATGTTTTATCATAAAAGTAAATAATTAATCATTCTAGTCATGAAGCATTTTAAATACATACATAAAAAAAAAGACGAGAACAAGAACTATTTGACAAATAAAATAGCATAAATAAAAAGAACGATAAAGATCGACATCTAAATTCTACTAGCGACATCAATAGAAGAGGCTTATTAAAACATGGTGATTCGACAAAATTTATCGCCCGATTATTATTTATCTTTTATTTGATGTCTGTCTACAACAATCTGGCGACATAGCATTTCATCCACATCAAATATTTTGTTTCTATTTTCTCCTTTTTTTTTTTGTTCTAGTATTTATTATTTTCTCCTCATCAATCTCGAATAAAAACGTAGTCGAAATAATAATAATATATTTTCAATGAATTTCCAACTTAATGATTTTGAATGGAATATGCTCCGTTAGTGAATGAAGATGATGAAGCTAATGAATGTTTATCTTCAGATGAATTTGAATTAAAACCTCGAAACATTTTAAATATAAATAACGAATTGAAAATACGAACTAAAACAAAAACTACAATGGGTATATCATGTTCATCAATTTTATCTATATGTCGTAATAAAGCACATAAAACTCAACCACGTAATATTATGATCAGTCGACGTGATCTTAATTCCATTTGGTATCCAAAAAATGTCATTCGAAATCAAAAATATAATATTTTAACATTCATTCCACTTGTTCTTTTTGAACAATTTCGTTTTTTTCTTAATCTTTATTTTCTTGTTATGGCATGTACACAATTTATTCCTATGTTTCGTGTTGGTTATCTATATACATATTGGGGTCCACTAGCTTTTGTTTTATTTGTAACTATGTTACGTGAAGCTTATGATGATATTAAACGTGCATATCGAGATAAAGAACTTAATTCACAAATGTATACATTATTATGTGCTAATGGACGAAGAAAAAAAGTTCCAAGTTCACAATTACAAGTATCAGATGTTATTATAATACAAAAAAATCAACGTGTACCAGCTGATGTTGTTCTTTTACAAACATCTGATAAGTCAGGTAAATTATACTTTGAGATTTCTTCATTAAAATATTTTGTTTTACTAAGTGTAAAGTTGATAATTTAAAACATTCATGAAATTAATTTTGTTGCATGTTATGTTAGGCAGCTGAAAGACTATGTTACTCTTTGTTAATTTAATTGAAACCTATTTCCTAGTTTTGCTTTTTGTATATACAAAAACGGAATCAATTTCAATGCAAAACCGGAAGTAAATGATTGCTATATGAGCAACAGAGAAAAATAGTTTTTATTCTCTAGATATATAAATTTTGATCATAGATCTTTACTGAAATGAGAATTATAATTACCATTAGATGTTTTTTTGTTCTTTTCTATGTTTCGAAAATCTCTGGAGAGTACTGATAGTCTTCTGATTTCCGTTAACTATATCCTTTCGAGAAAAAAAAAAAAGTAAAATTGTAGTTATAAATATATATATGTTTAGGTACTTGTTTTATTCGTACTGATCAATTAGATGGTGAAACTGATTGGAAATTACGTATAGCTGCTCCAATGACACAATCCCTTGAAGATTTATCTGTTTTAATATCTGAAACAAGTGCAACAGCTAAAATTCATGCTGAACCTCCTAGTTTAAGTATACATGAATTCAATGGTATTATATCATGGAAACAAGATGAACCATTAACAGTTGAAAATGTTCTATGGTCTGGTACTGTTGTTGCAACAGGTGAAGTTGTATGTTGTGTTGTATATACTGGATCTGATACACGTATGGTTATGAATACAAGTAAACCACGATCCAAAGCTGGTTTACTTGATATTGAAATAAATACATTAACAAAATTATTATTTGCTGCCCTTGTTCTTTTATCTGTGGTTATGCTAATATTAAAAGGTTTTCGTGGTCCATGGTATAGATATTTAGTACGTTTTTTTCTTTTATTCTCATATATGATACCAATAAGTCTTCGTGTTAATCTTGATATGGGCAAAACAGTTTATGCTTGGTTTATACAACGAGATAAAAATATTCCTGATACTGTTGTACGTACCAGTACTATACCTGAAGAATTAGGACGAATTGGTTATCTTTTATCGGATAAAACAGGAACATTAACACAAAATTTAATGATTTTTAAACGTATACATTTAGGTACCGTATCATATACAAATGAAAATCAAACTGAAGTATCAAATTTACTTAAACAACAATTTAAAACATCAACAACACCTATACATGAAAGTCAATCATCGACTGCATCAGCATTACCATCTGGTAAAACACGTAATGTTGTTAAAAAAACGGAAGCAACTAAAGTTCCTGAAGCTGTTAAAGCATTAGCTTTATGTCATAATGTAACACCAGTATTTGAGGAAAAAACATCACCATCATTAGATACATCTGCTCGTTCAACAGAAGAAAAGCATACCAATCCAATGGCAGCTCCTCAAACATCAATTATAAGACGTAGTGGTGATATTAGTTCATTACCAGATACACCATTAACAGGCGCAACATCATTGAATACTACAGATGGATCAGATCTAACACAATTATTACCACCTACAGGTTAGTTAGTCTGAAATAGTTTCTTTTTTAGTTAGCGTAGGCTGTTGTTTTTGTCTTTCTTAGAAAAATAATTAAACATATGATAATAATCTTCTTATTTTATGAATAGTTTCTAATTTCCATAATCTTTTAGAATCATCAAAAGGTGGACAATAAGTTGTAGCTATAAATTAGTTGTAGTTTCGCTTCCAAAGATTTACTATCTATGCGCTTAAGCTATGACTTTAATGACATTGAAAGAAAAAAGAAAATTTTTTCCGTTTGTTAATGACGGAAATATATACTTTGATTTTGCATGATGAACAAAGACTTCAAAAAAAAAAAGAAATTGCTTCCGCATGATAATAATCGACAATGTTACAGATAACAGCTGACATGTCTTGTAATTAACTATTCGATTCGATGTAGTCAAACATTGAATGTATCACGTATTTAAGTTTTAAAACAAAAACGATCAATTTTAATTAATGTAATTATAACAATTTGTTTTTTTTGTTGTTGTTGATTTCATAGATGTAACATATCAAGCATCAAGTCCTGATGAAATAGCTCTAGTCGAATGGACTGAACAAGTTGGTTTAACTCTTGTTCATCGTGATTTACAATCCATGACATTACAATTAAATTCAACTCAACAATTATTTCATTATCAAATTTTACAAATGTTTCCATTTACATCTGAAACAAAACGAATGGGAATAATTATTCGTGATGAACAAACAAATGAAATTATATTTTATTTAAAAGGTGCTGATGTTGTTATGCAATCTATTGTTCAATATAATGATTGGTTACAAGAGGAATGTTCAAATATGGCTCGTGAAGGTTTACGTACATTAGTTGTTGCAAAAAAACATCTAACATCTGAACATTATCAAGAATTTGAACAACGTTTAATGAAAGCACGATTACAAACAATTGATCGTAATCGTCGTGTTAATGAAGTTATTGAAACATTAGAACGTGATATGGAATTATTATGTGTAACTGGTGTTGAAGATAAATTACAAGAAAATGTTCGACAAACATTAGAAATTTTACGTAATGCTGGTATTAAAGTATGGATGTTAACTGGTGATAAATTAGAAACAGCAACATGTATTGCTAAAAGTTCTAAATTAATTGGACGTGATCATGATATATTTACATTTAAACAAATAACAACAAGAGAAGAATGTTTACAAGAATTAAATATGTTTCGAAGAAAAACTGATGCTTGTTTAATAATCATAGGTGATACATTACAAATATGTTTATCATTTTATGAAAGAGATCTTATGGAATTAATAATTCAATGTCCAGCTGTTGTTGTTTGTCGTTGTTCACCAACACAAAAAGCAAATGTTGTTGATTTATTAAAAAAATATGGAAGTCAACGTGTTAGAGTTTGTGCTATTGGAGATGGAGGAAATGATGTTAGTATGATACAAAGTGCAGATGTTGGTGTTGGTATTGTTGGAAAAGAAGGTTAGATTTGTGGCAGTGCTTATTTTTGTTGTAAAAGAAAATTTCAAAATTCTAAATAATCATTTATTTTCAGGTAAACAAGCATCATTAGCAGCTGATTTTTCAATTAATCAATTTTCATATTTATCACGTTTATTACTTGTTCATGGTCGTAATAGTTATAAACGTTCCGCAGCATTATCACAATTTGTTATGCATCGTGGTTTAATTATAAGTGTTATGCAAGCAATATTTTCATCAATATTCTATTTTGCTTCTATATCACTTTATCAAGGATTTTTACTTGTCGGTTATGGAACGGTCTATACAATGTTTCCAGTTTTTTCACTTGTATTAGATAAAGATGTACGATCTGAAATAGCATTACTTTATCCTGAATTGTATAAAGAATTATCAAAAGGAAGAAGTTTATCATTTAAAACATTTTTTCTTTGGGTTTTTATTTCAATATATCAAGGTGGAGCAATTATGTATGGATCATTTCTTTTATTTGATGATGATTTTATTCATGTTGTTTCTATTACATTTACTTCATTAATATTAACAGAATTACTTATGGTTGCACTTACAGTAAGTAGCAGAAAAACTGTATTCAATTAAACAAATGTCATTAAAAGAAATTTCAAGAATATGTTGGACGAATAAATTTAAGTTTTGTAATAATTCATGAAAATGTAACATGGTTGTTAGTGAACTAGAAATCATGGTACAGGAAGAAAAAGTGGATTCCTGTCACTGTTTGTGACAAACATTTTAATATGTATTGATCTGTAGGGATTAACATTATTTGTCATTTTTTTCCATTTCTATATGCAAGCTAAGACTTTATAATCAGAATTTTCTTTTTATGACAAACGCATGCTGATAGTATATATATGCTAATTTGAAGACAGATAAACATGTTGAAATCTTGTTGCTTATCATAAAAACAACTCCATAGAGATTGTGCTTAAAGTTCTTTTTTTTTTTTATCAATATCAATGTAAACTTTTTGAACATTTTCCTTATCAATACTCTTCATGATTGAAAATCATTGAGCTGAAATTATACACATAAGTAGAGGATCAGAGACTAGAATAGTCTAAGAAGATATAGATGCAAGTTGTATCAAGCTTTCATATATAAGCCGATTTTTCCATCATCTATAGTGTCTAATTTCCATATGAAATTTCATATACAAGCTAATCTAATGGATATATTTATGTGGATAAAATTTGAAAGTACCATTGTATTTAAAAAAATCAAGTTCTACACAAATATTCTACTAAATATTCGATCTGTTCATCAAATCGTAGCTGATATCTGTATTATTTCAGGTCTTTTTTGTTTTCTAGTCTACAGATTTCTTACTAGTATGCAAAATTTAATCGAAAATGTTATTGATTACATGCAGAAGTCTTCTCATGAGATCAGAAAGTAAGAAATATATATCTATATATATATCAGACTTCAAGAATCTTGAAGGATCGATATTATCTGTTTCTCCTGGGTAATCAATTTCCGTTTCCCTTCAAGATGCTTAATTGTCTATGTTAGAAATTCTTTATTCTAATGTAATAAAAGCAACTGCTACTATTTATTTCCTGACATATTAATGAGAACGGATGCTTACATAGGAATATATAGATAAACTCAAGGCTTTTCATAGCATGCACAGTTCGAAGAACGATATTACCAATAGACATAACAGCAGTTCAGAAATCTATTATCGATTGTTACGGTTCATAGAAAAGAATTAAGTTCTTCTAATATTTATCATACGAAAAATATTTCAATTTAAATAGATTCGAACATGGCATCCATTAATGATTTTGGCCCAATTATTAAGTCTTGCTTGTTATGTTCTTTCATTAATTGTTCTTAAATCCCATTTCGATCCTGAATTTCTTCAATCATGGGATTTTATATGGCGTGTACTTCTTGTTACATTAATATCATGTTTACCACTTTATGTTCTAAAATTTGTTCAAGTGAAATGTAAACCACCCATTCAACAAAAACTCATGCAATATGCCACATTAAAATAAATGAATGAACGATCGATTCATCGATAATGTTTTTCTTTTTTTTCGTTTTTTTTCTTTTTTGTTTGTTTGCTTTCTTTTTCTTTCGTGAGGGATGTGTCGAATTTGTGCGACAGTATTTATTCACTTTTTTTTGCGCTTTATCCCGTCTATTCAAAAAGCATGTGTGTTACAGTGAAGATAATATAAATATAAATATATATATACAATGAAGGAGAAGGTTGAAAAAAAAATCGATCAATCTATTGTTATTTCATATATTCCAGATAAATGGATGATGTATCACCATTTGATTATCTTTCATTTATTTCTGCAACAATTATTTGTTTAACATTTTCTATTGCTTATGTATTGGGTTTGTATGCTTTATCTCCATCATCACGTCGATATGAACGTAATCATCCACATGTAATTCGTAGGAGATTTTTTGCAGTTTTTATTGTTTGTTCATTAATTTATTTATTTATAAAACATACATGTAATCCAAATGTTAATATAGACACATGGTTAGGTTTTCGAACAAATACTTCATCAATATGGATATTATTTTTCTATCCAACTATATTAACACTAATGTTATATTTTGGTCCGATTATACAATGGATGGATTTATTTGATTGGAGATATTACAAATATAATTGGAAATTTCTTTTATCATCTCATAATACAAATGAAAAGCTTATATTTATTCGAAATTATTTTGTTGCACCATTTACAGAAGGTAAATATTAAATGAATGTGAACAAGTTTAGCCAGATGTAACTTCAGCCGGCGAGGAGAAAGCTGCCAATCTTGAAAAGTTTTCGTGTCTTTCCAGTGAAATTGAATGATTTTTTTTTCTTTTGTTTTTCACTCATTAATTTCTGCTCAAAGTGTCGTGAACTCTACATTCGCAATAGTCCTTTCAACAAGAAAAATTTCAATCTGAAACAGATACTCAATTGATAATATATATGAAAAGTCCGTATATTTAAATTATTTTATAGAGCATTTTTTCAGATTTCCATCAGAGCATAAAAAAGAATAATTTGATTTTTTTATGAAGTAAGAGCTTGCATTTGAAATTTGGAAATAGAATAAAGTTGGCTATCCGAACATAGAATCACAAAAAAACAGAATTTATTTTCTCCCGTATGAAAATTTCAGTGAAGTATGCTAGATTAAAAATCGCTTATGAGCGATTAATATATTGCTGAAAATTCTGTTAAGTGACTTGCAACAACTAAAAAAGTTAAGACTTAAGTACTTATCAGCATGTTAAGAATTTCAGTGTTGCACAGCAGTTGATAAGCACTATAATATGACGACATTAAAGCGCTGCAAGTCTCTTAAAAGAGTTTTCAGCAATATTGCTGATAAGCGCCTATTCTACTTGGTAATTGAAAACGAATCTATTCTAATCTAACTTACTTCACTGAAATTTTCACATGAGTTTATTAATGTTAGTCTGAATTTTTTTCAAGTCAGTTAGCATTTGCTTGATTCTTGGAGAATTTTCAATGCAATGACCAACATCTTGAATTTTCAGCAGAAGATTGACGATTTAAATTTTTAGACAACTATTGTTGATAAAAGTGTTTTCTTTGAATATTCTTCAAAAACAAAATGAAATGACATTTGGTTTTTATGAAATCTTCAAATAAGGTTTTCAATTATTCAAATCGAAAATCTATTGATTTTCATATGTGGGATGAGTCATGATTTCTCTTTAATATGGCGATCATAAAGATGACGCTGCCTAAGGATTCAATTTGCTTTCTCGAAGTTCTAAATTGCATCTTTAGGAAAAGATCTGAATAAAACATTAAAGATCTTTAGTATTAAACTGCAGGATATATCATTATATTTACAAAAGTTCTATTAATTCTTTAGAAAAAAATTTAATTAGAATTTTTTAAGTCAGTTTTTCTAGACATTTTGCATTGAAATTCTTTCGTTGACAGTTTGAGATAGATTTCATTTTTCATATAGTCATCTAATATACATAGATTGTCTTTTTTTATTATTTATTTTTCTTTTTGTTTTATAGAGTTTGTCTTTCGTTCGTCAATCTTATGTTTACTTTATTCTCATGTATCCTTATTTTCTGCGATATTTTTTTCACCATTATTTTTTGGTCTTGCTCATTTTCATCATATGCTTGAACATTTTAAACAAAATCATCATGAACAACATAATCGATTATCAGCAATGACCATCATACTTATTCATCTATTTCAATTTTCTTATACATATATATTTGGTGTTTATTCATCATTTCTTTTTATACGTACAGGTCATTTTGTACCATCTTTTATTATACATACATTGTGTAATAGTCTTGGTATACCTGATTTTATGAATCTGATTGAGATGAATGATGGGCAAAAAAAACGAAAATTAGTTTATATGATTTGCTATGTTATTGGTTTATGGTTATTTTCAACGAATTTATATTCTCTCACGCAATCAAATTTTTATTATTCAAATGATAGTAGTACTATTATCTATCGACATTGGTCTAGTTAAACTGTGATGTTTATTATGCTCAAAAAAAAACAATAAGAAAACTAATGAATATTAGAGAAGCAACCGTTTTTTTTAATTTCTTTTTTTTCTAATTTCAATCTCGACGAGCATGTCAGGTGCTGTGTCATTTATCCTCCGTTTATTGTCTTTGTGTGATTTTTATAAAATTGTGACCAGGAAATATCAACAGAATAAAAGACGCATCAATCTAATTCTGTTAAAATGAAAATAATCTTTGAATTGCTATATTTATCTAGTGATGATTTGTTGGTGTGTTTGGTTTTAATAAATAAAAGAAAATTGGAAAAATTGATTTAAGATTCTTAGCAGTTTTAGAGATAAAAAACCTATCTTCACAAATGCTGTAAAGTGTCAGCAATTCAAAATATTAACAATGGTGGATTTGGGCGTGTGGTTGAGTAGAACTTGTTGAGTTATCTATGAAAAGATTGTTTTTGACATATTCAGACAATGATTTTATAGTGAAATTTAAGAAAGTTAGGTTTAAAATATTCTAGAAAAGCTTATCGAAATTGAAATATATCAAAACACATTGAGCCCCGGTAACATCAATATCTATCCAAAGTTGTTTTTTTTTAGTTTTACTCGTCATATGGTTAGGAAAAAAAATGATTTCATTATTGAGAAATTCGATTGCTTCGATATGATAGTAAAAAAAACCATAAAAACGATGTCGTATTAAGAGGTTTTCACTGTCAGACCTTTAGTTCTAAAAGAAGCGAATCATGTCTTGAGCCTTCACTGTTATTTTCCAAATAATCTGACTCGTGGTTTTCCTAAGGTCAAGATATGACGAAAATTAGGGGCAGCTTATTATTGAACATCTGCCGATAAATATTGATCTAATTGAATAGATTAATAATCCTATTAAATGATTTACAATCCTTTAACCAGCTTAATACTATTATAGTTATGTACTGTCAATTGAATATTCTCAATTAAGCGAAACGATTCATATAATGATGAAAAGATTCTAAACAGAAAAGAGTCGCATTTTGTAATAATTTCACATGTTGAAAACAAAATACGCTCTATGCTTTAAAGAAAGAAATCTTGAAGAGTTATCGATCAAGCAATCATGACTCCAGATGTTTGTGATCTGATGTAGCCAGCTGCATTACATTGATCTGTCTATCTGATATTTGTACCGCACGAGCTAGAAATAATATATATGAAAGCAAAACGATTGCTGTCAGAAAAGGGCATGACAATAATAAATGAAATGGCCGTGAAAAGACTTTTCAGAAGATAATTGATATGATAACAATAGCTAATTCAATTCCGATCAGTAAGAGTGTTTCAAATAGTTTCAACATATCACATAATCAAGAAACTGAAAGCAGAGTCCTTTGCAAGTTCAATTTTTCGAATCCGAACTCTATCCGACAAATAATATTCATTTTTTTTTCAACAAATGGATCATCTTATTTCAATTTTTAATATATATAAAAGACTAAAAAGCTCATGAAAATAACAAAAACCCATGAAAATCTATGTCCATACGAAAAATGAGCATCACAATCAAGTATATTATCATATTCAAGTTGGAGTATGAACTTTTGCGATAGTTACAATAAATAATAAATACCACAAAAAAGATAATACAAAATGCTAACCTTTGAAAGTTATAGAAAATGAATGAGAATTTTTGTAAAAACATTAGTGAATCAGGTGATAATTGGTCACGTCGAGCCTTGAGACTTCTACCTATTTGACTAAAAATCCTTTCAGATGCTGCATAGTTAGCTGAGACAGATTAAAAAAATATGAATGTTGCAATGTTAAGGCTAGTTTCTCCTGTGTGTATAAAAATTAAGGTGGTACCAAGTAGTTAATTTTTTATATATAAAACAATGGTTTTGCCAACGTCGTAAAAGTAATTCTCCTTCGGGATAGAATATTTCGGCTTCTTATTGAGGTTCGTTCTATATCGTATATTCTTCACATTGAATGATTCTTAAATTTTTTTTTTCTTTTGAACTCATTTCGTAATGACAACAACAGTAACAAAAAAATATTAAAATATGAAAAAAAAGTGTATATTTTTTAATGATCAAGGAAATTTTGTATATGTTAGTTTATTATCTTGAACATAATTCAATAGATTTCTACTTCACGTTTCTTTGAATGTAACACTGAAAAACATAGAGAGCAGGAGCATATGTTATGAATAAATAGGATCCAACAAAAACCCGATACATTTTAAAACTCAACCCCAGCTGAGTCGATCTACCAATACTAATTCTGAATCCGACTCCGGGTCCGGTCTGGTTGCAGGACTCTAACTTGAAGAAAAGATTCACAAGTGATAAAAAACTTGAATATATACCTAATTGACTAAGAATACTAATTGAGGTTTGAGGCTAGATTCTCCATGCATAAGAAATTATCATTTCGGCTGTTACGCGAGTAACCAAAATAGACTCGTTGGATGTACAATTTGACTAGCTGTACACTGAAACTGAAAGCAGATTTAAAGTAGAAACAAATTTTTGTGAATGTCGTTGGATATATGCTATTAAATGTTAAAATCTTTTTAGATAAAATACATCTATGAACGAATATAATTGATAACTATAAAGAAATAGGGAAGTGCAAGAATTTTTAAAGTGATACGAACTCTTCTTTTCTTCGAGAAACCAACTCGGGTTCCCTATATAGTGACAATACTTTCTTTATCATTCTTTTATACTCCATATGTATATAACGAGTGGCCCAGTATAAATTAGACTGTTCGTACTTTAAATCTTTTCCCTTTACAATTCACTCAATTTAAATACTTTTTATACAAAAAGATAGCGCTTGAAATTCTCTACAAAACCACATATGACCAGACCCTGAAACCGTTTTAGATATTATTTGAAAAAAGATGAAAAATAAAGACACAAAAAGCTGTGAAAAGTAACGGGTTGTGCATAATGAATGACCGCGCTTTGCGTATCATTTTTTCATCACTTACTTCGTCGTATTAAAAAACAAAATATGCCAAAAGATGCAGCGTGAAAAGTTCTATAACCTACATATGATCACCTATTGTATAGTTGTACTTTTTGTTTTCAAAATGGACAAAACTTTGAGCGATCAAATTTCAATCATGCGAAAATGGTATATTTTTTGGGTACCAGATTAATTCATTTTTTCTTATTTCCTCTTTTAATAATTTGTTCTTTGTAAATTATAGAGCTTTTCATGCTGCATCTTACGGTATATTTGATTTTTGATAAAACGTACCAGATGAAAAATAAAATACAAAGGACGGGGGCGGGTTAGCCTTAAAATCGGCCCTATCTCAAAACTATGCCGAAAATGACTTCCACATACGGTATTATTCTTCCTCCTAGTGTATCACCATACTCTGAGTGTTTACGCGCAATTTTTCCCTACATGTTATATGGAATAGATCATTGATTTCTCATCATCCATGTTTCCTCCAGTTCGTAGCATGTGTCGCTCCTATGATCTCCACTTACTATCAACTGAAAACTCCCATTTTTTTTATCAGTGATAAAGCTCGTCGAGCTCTACAATATGATAGTAAAACATGTGGGAGAATATGCTGTGCTGGATATTTTTCCCCTTTGAAACCGTTAAAATCCTTTGGGAAATCTCATTGTCAGCCGGGTATTTGTAAAATACGCGAACACCCACGAACACCCCCAAATTGGAAGCTGATAATACCAGTAGATAGAGCTCAATGAGTTGATTCTACGAACACCCACGAACACCCAAAACAGTTAAAAATTAAAGTGGTTTCCCAATGAATACTGTTTTTTTCAATCTACGAACATCCACGAACACCCAAATCTCTTCACCAATCGATAGAGCAAGCTAACTTACATATGTAGGCAAAATATAAGATTTTTTTATGCTAGCTTAAGAAAAATAGCAGGGACCCTTTTTTTCAATTTTTCCATATAATGAGTCATTCGGTATAATAGAAAACATTGAAAAAGTGGGTTACTGCTATTTTTCTTAAGCTAGTATAAAAAAATCTAATATTTTGCCTACGTATGTAAGTTAGCTTGCTCTATCGATTGGTGAAGAGATTTGGGANCGCAGGTTTTTTCAATACAATTGCAATAGTCTCAATGATGGTTTGGATCCCTCAAATATCATGGTACAAACATTTTTGTCAAAAAAACGTTTATTTTTAGAAACGGATCATAGAGATATGAAGGTTTTTTCATAAAAAAATTTATAATCCGACATTGGCCTAGGCGAATCTGAGATTGGCCTGAATCCGAGATTGGACGCTAACATATATATTTGTAAGATACGCTTAATAGCTAACGTTTATCTCGACTACCGTGATGTTAATAGCTCAATTCAGTTTCTATAATGATCAGCTTTATTCGAACTGTTTATAGAAAACAATAAAATATCTATGATTACACTTTTTAAATCATCAGAAAACACCGGATCATTCCATGGTAAATAAATTCTAAATATAGTTTTCTCTGAACTGGTACTTGATTAGATTTTCCGAGATCATAACTTGAACTAGGACGAAAAAAACTTGATCTCACATATCTGTAGTTCCTATTGAAAAACAATTGATCAACTGAGAGATTCTCTTTGTTAGACAACTTTCTATTAGAAAGAATAGTTTCGAACAAAGTATTGTTATTCACAAATTGAAGATTAATAACATTTACAAAATGAATCAAATCATTTGTGAATACTGTTCGATTCTTCCTTTTTGTGTTCTTCTTAATAGTATCTTAAGATCCAATGTGAAGAATTTTCTCTGTAATTAATTAGCCTTTTCAATATATAAGTAAAGTCTTTTATTTTGATTAGAAAAAATATATTAATTAATTCAATGATTTTTTATTACAAAAAAAAGACATTTTCAATTATTTGCCTTGGTCATAATAAGTTATATGGTGATGGTTCTTCATAATTATGACCAAACGTTCTTGTAGAACGTAATAAGATAATATGTTGATGCCAACCTGGTTGAAAATGATTATCAGATAATTGTTAAAGAAGTTTTTCTTCTGATTCGATTATTTTCATTTCAATAAATGTTTTCCATATTAATGTTATCAGAATTAATGCAAAACAAACACTGGCTAATGTTGTTGCTCAATTAAATATAAATAATCTTGGTTTTCTTTTCAATCATAAACACCATTTGTACATTAACATGATTCATTAGTTCTTTTGTGTAAAGTACAGCATTATTTTATAAACCAAAAAGAAAAATAGATTTATACAAATAATAATTTTAATAAGCAACCAAAAGAATATATTGCTATATCACAACAGTCTTGTGTCATTTTTTCAATATAAACATTGTCTATATTCATCAGTAATTAAAGCATATTTGCCTGAATTACTGTGACTTCAGTTTTTACATGATATTATTGTTATATATTCACAAATAAGAACAACATTATCTAATGAACATAAAAGAAAAATATTATCTCTATCATTTAATAAAATATAAATTGAGCCATTTCAACAACGAGTAAATGAATAAAATGTTTGTTGAGAATATTCACATTAGAAACTTGAATAACTTGATTGACAAAGAAAATGACTACCAAAACTCTATAAGCAAACACAAGTATCTAAAAAAAACAAAAAATTCATTTATTTAATTCTTGTTTTCTTTAGGAAACAAAAAGAAACAAACCATTGTTTTTTCAACATAGATTTTCTTGACAAAATATTTTGGCATAGTTTTTGAGCAGTTTTATTGCTTTGCATAATGACCAGTGAAGATAGTTGTTTATCATTGAAATCAAAAATTCAGTTTAAATTAAAATAAAATTTAAAGGAACAAAATGACCACTATAAGTCAATTTCAAAACAAGTTCACATTAACTATCTTCACTAAGATTCGATTCAAATAGTGTTGTCTTCCTATTATAAGTGAATATTTATAAAACCAATTCTTTTTTTTCTTCAGAACTCTTTCAAACATTTATTCGATGAATATCAATATCGAATCGATCGTTCGATGCAAAAATTATCATTGTAATAAATAATTCACTATTTGAAAAAGTTTTCCACCTAAATAGTGTGTTCAAAAAACTGAATGAATTATCTGTTGAGTTGGAGTATATTTTTAACATACTTTTAATGAGATATTTAAAAGAACAGAAAAAAATTGAAGAACATTTTTTTAATTTTCGATCAACGTCGATCAAATTTTGTTTTTGTTTTCTATAAAACAATCAAATAAATAATTTGTGGAGTTCGAATACAATTTAACATACTTGTTTTCGTTTGCTTATAAAAAAAGAAGAAAACGAAACGAGAAACAATGTTTTTTTGGGATCGATCAACATTGAATTTTTTGAATTTTTTTGAATTTTCGATCAACGTCGATCAAATTTTGTTTTTGTTTTCTATAAAACAATCAAATAAATAATTTGTGAAGTTCGAATACAATTTAACATACTTGTTTTCGTTTGCTTATAAAAAAAGAAGAAAACGAAACGAGAAACAATGTTTTTTTGGAATCGATCAACATTGAATTTTTTTTATTTTTTTTATTTTCTAAATAGAATCGAATAAATATACTGTTGACATCGAATATTATTTAAACATACTTCGAATAATTTGATTGAAAAGACAAATAGAAAAAAAATCATTTTCGATTTCGTTTTAAAGTTGAACGTTTGTTTTTCTTTCCTAAAAAAAACATTAAAACAGTCTCTTTATATGACATACTATTTAAACATACGTCCAATAATATTATCAATGTTTTTGAGACTTAGAGCATTGTAAAAATTCATATGGTCCTTGTTGTCAAGCACTAGAGAAAATATTATATCGTATATTAGTTTTATAGAGAAAAGTTTCTTACAATTTAGACCAATTGATGATTTAAGTAAATCTCTAAGTTTACTTGCTTCGGTATGAAGAGTTGATTTACTATGAAATTAAAAAAATTATCATTTTTTATTAATATTCACATAACAAGTAGAAATTTTATACCATTTAATGACAAGCAATGAATCAGATAGACGTTGATGCGTCTCGATGAATTGAATATCTAATAGAGCTTCTGAAGAAAAAAAATAAAAAATTAGAATTAATAAAAGTTAACATTCACTCACCTTTATATTTAGACATATTGAAATTTACAATTGCACGTTGTGAATAATATATCAATTGATCCTGAATCGTTTGTGAATTAGCAATTACGTCGTTTAAAAACTAAGAAAGAGTATTGTTACGAATTAACAATAAATAACACGAAATTACTTTAAGTCGGTCATCATCCGTATAGTCCATGTTTTCAAATACGTTACTGTACTGCTTCTTTGGTGAAACCATCCTATCGATATATAAGTGATATGAAACGATCTATGTTATGCACAATCAGAGAAAATTTGATTTATTTGTTCTATACATATGTTTCTCTTCTTTATATATAATAAGCTACAATGCAAGGAAGAAAGAAACAAAAGAAAAGTCACGAAAGAATTCTAGTTATCGTTCAATAGACTAGTCTAAAGTCTTAAAATGAATAGATGGCGACACGCCAATAATAACATGTTATCAATGTCCAATGCAAATCCTACTCAGACATTTGATAAAAATGATGATTCAACAGATTGTCGTTCACATCAAACAACAGTAACATAACGTGATAAAACAACAAATAATAATTCATCAAATTCTTGATCATCTATATTAAATACACATGAAGCCCTTTATGATAAGGAAACTTGTACAAGAACATGATTACAATTATGTGAATTAGCATTTATACGAAATAAAATATCATCCAATTGAATTAAATGAAATACATTTAACATGGATGAGTGATAAATTCTTCAAATGTTTATTTAAACCAACAGATATTTTATCCCAACAATATGAACAATTAATTTATTCAACATGAGCAATAATTGAATCAGGAAAAAATAGTCAAGAATAGATTATATTAACCAAAAAGTTGAATATTTTTTTGGACTTGATGAAATATCAAAATTATCTATTATCAATAATTCTAGTTTCGTTACATATTATCATCAAATAACATCAAAATATATTCTTAGTAAAATTTTTTTCAAAAAAAATAAAAACTTCTATTTTTTATTATTATGGATATGATTTGCACAATACATGATTATATATAATCATATTGTTTTTCACAATTACAACAATTTAATGAACAAATATTTGAATATCGTTCATCAACAATGATATCAAATCAATTAGAACAAAATAAATGTGCTATAGGAGAATTATTTTTTCAACGTCGCCTTATTTATTTTACAGATTTATCATCTATAGATACATGTTGATTTTTATTATTATTACAATTATTACGGCAATCACCAAATCGTTTTTAAACATCTAGATCATGTCATTTAAAACGATATTATTATTCAATACCAATATCATTACATAAACCTTATAAATATTTTTTTAATGGTTTCTTACAAATAAAAATTTAACCGTTTGTGGTAAAGAACTTTTAAATATAATTAAACAAGTTAAAAAATATATATGAAACAAAACCAAATGATAAAGATGATTTAACTTTATTACAACATATCTATATGTTTTTAATCGAACAATATTCAACTGTTTTTAATAAACATATTGGTTTCCATTCGTAGCTTCTCAAAAGAGATTATTTTTTTCGAATAATATACAGCTACTTAATGATTAAGTAGCTGATTGTTTTGTACGAATTTTTCGTTTATAGCATTAAAATCTAGCGCTATTTAAACACTATCATAGCTACTTAAAAGATTCAATAGCTATTTAAGAAAATAATACAGCTACTAAATGATTTAAATAGTGAACTTCTTTATAACAATTTTTTGTTCATTGTACGAGTAAATGTAACCAATTAGTAAAAATGTAGTGCTATCTAAGCATTATTCGAGCTATCTAAAACGATTTATACAGTAATGATATGATTTAAGTAGCTAATTCATTTAAAAACAATCTTGTATTGTATTTCTTCGAGAACCTAGCTACTGAACTTCTACCGTTATTTAAGGATTATCGTAACTATGCAAATATTTTTCATAGATATTTAAATCAATTAAATAACTAACTAAAAACATGTAAATAGCTTTTCAATGATTAAAATTGTTGCAACTTTTGTATTAGTATTTGGTTTATTGCTCTGCATTATGTTAAAAGTAGTTGAAATCTAACGTTCTCAAATATTATCGTATTTATTCTTAAGGTATCAAAATTATTCAAGAAAAATAAACTCAGATTTTAGATAATTTAAATAACTAAATATATCTGTCTGTCATTCATAGTTGATAATTTGAACTACAGTAAAACCTCTGATAGTGAATATCTCTCTATAGTTAAAGCCTCGTTATTATGAGCGTTTTTAAGCAGTTCGAAAAATAATTTTTTGTTCAAAATGGACCTCTCGAAAGTGAGCACCTTCTTATTATGAACGGTTTTGAATAGTCCGGATTGTGCTCACTTTAGAGAAACTTCACTGTATTTAGTTTGACCATGTAATCATTCATTCTACCTGAATATGGAAATCTACTTTGCATACAATGCATATCTTTCGACTATGAGTCATAGTGAAAACTATGCTCAGTTTTTAAGAATGCTCATAGATTGAAGAGTAGCTCATTGAGCAATTGTTTCTTTTTTTTGCTCTTGCTCGAAGCAAGTCAGCAAGAATAAATGAGTAGCTTAGTATTAAATAAATAGATCTGCATATTTGTTCAGTGAAGCTGGAAATTTTTAAATATTGCTTAGGATTGAGTAGCATAACAGCTTGAAATATGCAAAAATAAATAAATGGCTGCCAATAAATAGTAAATAGATATGTATATATATATATTAAGTAACTATGAATATCGATTAAATAGCGTTGCAAATTGATTAAGTAGTGCTGACGATTAAGTATCTAGGGAGTTAGAAAAATGGAGAATCAATAAATAGTTAAATCTTTATGAAAATCAACAATATCTATACAAATCGCTATTAAGCATGTCTGCTTGCTTTTTTGTATGTGCTTTGTCTATACAAAAATTGTATCTCTTTTGAGCATGAGCCGTTGGAAATATTGTTTGTACAATTTGTTATGATCTAGTTGAAAATGGTATTCAACTAGCAACATAAGAAGGTGATCCAGAAACGAAGAAAAGAAAGATTTTAATATCTAATTTATACATACTCATATATTGAGACGATCTTGTATAAAAACAAGTTCTAGCACACGGATAAACCTGCACTTGCTTTCATTATCAAATAATGCATAATTTGCTCGTACATCTTAAGTGTGTAATAATATGTGATACCAAAACAGGATAAAATTCTATATTATCTTTATCAGTTGAGAGTTAATAGCAATACTCAAGTGAAAACTCTTGGATTCATTGTAGTTTCAATTTTTGTTCTAAATGAGGCATTGATAAGAGAATTCAGCTTATTTTTCTCATAATCTCGATCAAAGCATATTAGTACTGTAGATTGTGCGATTCTCTGGAATCTTGTTTTCTTAATATTTAGTACACAATGAAGCTTGATATATCGTTTCTACTTTTTTTTTTGAAAATAATCCTTAGCGTCCAACTATAATCAGTAATATTGATTTTTAACCTTGTAATCTATCTTGTCAATCATTAACTTGTTCCTGTAGTCTACAGCTTGTGTTAGACATATGATATCTTGTTATTCTCTTTTTTTAAATAGGATATCTAATGGAAATGAAGTTTACTTTCAATTTTGAATAATTTCCAATGATTCCGCTCGAGTGATATTGTTCAGAACTTTTCTGAATTTAAATCATTGTATATTTTTCAGTATCAATTAGTATCATATCTATATGCAGTTCACGATATTTATTAAGAAACAGAATCGATAAAAAGAAGAAGCAATCATGTAAGATACTACCATTCATCGTAGTGCTTAGACTATCATGCATTTTCAAACCATAGAATTTTTTCTTCGTTCTCTTTTACTTCTTCATATAACACATTGTTTTATCATCAATAATATATTCATGTCAAAATTTTGTCGTTTTTATGCAATAGGCATATTTCATTCTATTTTCAGTCAATATCATCAATAAATGTACGCAATTACATCCTAAGCATTCGCATTTATATCTTGAATATTCAGTTCAAAAATATGTTATTCTAAACGGCTAGAAAATGTTATTGCATTCAATCATATAATACTTAATTCTTTTTCCAAAATAAGAAGTTTTTACACAATTTGTAATCTAGTATCATTGACAAGCAACATGTACTTTGATCGTTAAAACAATAATTGAGAACTTGTAAACGGTAAAATCAACGCTAGTGGACAGGTCAGATCTCACACGATTGGAATTCATCATGTAAAATAGCCCGTTTGACATCCTTTACTCTCAAGGATACAAAATATAAAGGGGTTCATTGAATAATAGAGCATAGTGACTTGGTATTTACAGCAGAAAATAATCGTAAAAACTAAACGAGCAGAACATATGTTTGAAAATACAACACACATGATTCTAATCAGCTCTTTTATTTCTTTTTTGTTCTGCAATTTGTTTGCAAAAGAATACAAGAGAACAACATAATATATAATCATGAATTCATTTTTGACGTCATCAACATACACTTATCAAATTTCTTGTCCTTGTTTGGTATCTTATAATAAAGAGCCCGAAAAGATAACAACGTGTAAAAGTCAATGGCAAAAAAACTGTTTTGATGAAGGATAAAACATGCACTTCGTTAAATTATTCTGACGAGATCGCTTTAGATAAAAGAGCCAACTTCTAGTAAGTAGGACAAAATGATCTTTTGAGATTTCTTTAAACTCGATCTATCTAATTTATTACATAGAAAAAAACATGTCTGTATTCGATATCATTGGTGTTACTTGCGTCACTATCAAATGTGCCCTCCAATTGGCTATTGCCATACGTGATTCAGACGCGATTAATTTTGATTTTAAACAATCTGCAATCCGCATGACAAAGGATTTAAAAATTGTTGAAGATACACTGGATCAGTTACAGTATTTCGCTCAGCGAGCTACCGTACATGATGAAGCTTTTTTACTCAAAAGTATAAAATCGTTAAATTTAGTAATAGATGACGCTCACAATGCTTTGAAAAATTTAGCACGCGATCGAAATTTTTTTGAGCGTTTACTCATGAAAAAAGATGATTACCAAAACAAATTTCGTGACGTCAGCTTACAGTTACATGAGTTATGTCGAATCATAGAAGGAACAACACCTACCATGACAAGAATAAAAATTTTGTCTGAACAATTCCCAGATTTTCGAAAAAAATTTTGTAATGTACCCGACAAAATATTTTCTTTCTATAATTTTTCTTTCATAAAAAATACTTCAAATATAACAGTGCCAATTACTATTGAAAAACTTGATAAGACGAAATTCCCCTTTTATATGAAAGCAGATAATGAACAAATCATTTTAAGTCATCAATTGAGAACATGGTCAGCGGTAATTCCTAAATCAATAATTCTTGATGAACGTGTACGAAGATTTCGAGAAACTCGGCGTAATAAAAATAATCCGGATAAGCATGGTAGCTCTTTAAAGCTTAATTCGAACTCTTCAACAGATTCATTGTCAAAATTGACAACTCCAAAACTACAACCTCCAACAGCAGTCGCTACAACTAATATTCATAGGACCCTTGATTTTTCGGAATTCTCTATGTCACATGATGATCTTTGTGGTATGGCATTAACACAGTCATTCATTTATTTAGCAACAAAATATGAAGTAAGAGTCGTATCGTTAGAGAAAAAAGCAATCATTGCTCAATATGGTACAGAAGGTAATGGACCTAATCAATTTAAACATATATCATATCTTTACATTCCACACAATGATGAAACTAATCTTTATATTGTTGATCGTGGTCAATATTGTGTTCAACAATATAAAATTGATAGTAACGGTCTTTGTTTTGAATATGTTCAACAATATGTTGTGATTGCAAATGTTTCTGAACGATACAATTTAGTATCATGTGTTATTTTTAATCAAAATCTTTATGTTAGCGATGATGCAAACTATTGTTTACATAGGTTTCGTTTAAATGCAGCACGTCAATCATTTTATTTCGTTGATAATTCAGTAAATCCAATTTCACCTGGATCATTATGTGTTCATGATAAATATTTATATGTTGCTGTTCGTTCATTAGCAACTCTAAGTATAGTGGTATTTAATGAACAATGTGAAATAGTTGATTGGTTTCGTAATCCTATGATACAAGAAATTTTAGCTATGGATATCAGTTCAGATGATAATGAATTATATATTTTAACAACAACACAAGATGAAAATGATAACAAGAAAAAACGACTAGCGATTATATCAATGGATCTTGTCGTTGGTCCACAAAAATGATCTAGAAAAAAGCAATTTGACTTTTTTCCATAAAAAATTTAAGACATAACTATTTATCTATTCAGTTCAAGATTGATTTTTAATAAAAATAACTTTCAATAATCGTACATTTCAAAGGAGCATTGATAGATTACCACAAAGAAAACAATTGTTACATGTTTTTTTTTCAATAAGTTCTTCAAATAAATACATTGATGCTAAAGATTTAGTATATATCTTATGAAAATTATATCTCTCTTAGAGTTTCCTAAAAGTTGATCTATTTAGCATGTCGAATTTGTATATGTTTTGTGCCTTGACGAAAAACATTACATCGACTTTATATATTTCTAATACATAAGTGCACCAGACATCTGTGTTTTTTTCATTCTATCAATCGCCAAAGAAGATTAAAATATTGTTTTTCTTTGCTATTATTGTATTAAACAATCTGGAGTATCAAGTTCATGTCTGGTAAATATTATGCATCGAACAAAGTTATTGTACTTTTTTTGTTGTCAACTCAGCATAAAAAGAACTTATTTACAGAAATTTAAAGGTTTCATATCCTATTCATCTTAATAGAATAAATTTTTTTTTGTCTTCTATTTTTTCGTTGTTAAAGCAGCACATGTATATTTACATAGAAAGATTTCTTTTCAGTTCAAAGCATTGTTCTGTGCCAGAGGCAGAATTATAAAAGCGAACATTAGCCAATCAACATCCAAAAGAATATTGAAGGTTTTGTAAAAATGACATTACACATTCTTTTTTCTCTCCTACTTTCCCTTGGTCTGTTTTATATACACCATCCATTTATTTGCTCGGATACTCTTAGTAACTCATAACAGCTTTCTTCTCCTTTCTCTGCCGAAAAAACAACATTCAACCAAACAACATATACAAAAAAAAGAATCGGGAAGAAAAAAAGTTCCTTATTTGTAATTGTTAAAAGGAAAAAGATCAAAAACACGTGTACGTCAAGAGTAGTTCGTCTTTTGCAACACCATCAACTCAAATCAATGATCTTTCTTTTCAGATGTGGTAATTTGATTCATCATTGTACGTAGAACGAAAAACTTCAGAGGATAAAATGGTAAAAGAAGTTATAATGATTACTTTTTTTGTGTTCAAAATAATTTCGTTTTAGCCACCAAAAAAAGGCAATAACAAAGAGCATGCTGATAAAAAACCGCCTAAAACAGATAAACAAAAGAAAGCTGAAGCTGAAATGATGAAAAATCTTACTGTTCAATATGTAAGTTAAAGAATATCATTAATTTATATTAGAAATTTATTTATCATAGAATGGTGTTTTGTCTCCTGATGATTTAAAAGGTATGATCATAGATTTGTTCTTTTTTTTCTATTAGGCGTTCAAATCAAAGTCATTACTATGGAAACTGACTTGAGCTATTGACATCATGGAAGTAAAGATAAACATTAGCTATTTAGCATTCCTTGCAAATATCTGTATCTCGCGGTTTGGAAAAAGTTTAGCGTTGATATCCACAATAAAACTAGCTTACCTAATAAGTTAATGCTGTTCACATACTTCGTTTCGTTAAAAGACAAACGAATACTCTGAGAAAATTTTACAAATGACTTTAAGTGACTCTATCAACCAGAGATAAGATCCTTTGTATCTGTATGTATATGTTATTCAAAAAAGAAATATTCATATGAAACTATCTATTCACACTTCTTGCAATAAGAAAATTCAAACTTCTAATAAAGTTTTTGATACAATTTATTGAAAGCTGAAGATCTTGTTTCCACTAGTTTGAGAGTTAGACACACTATTCTATTAAAAATCTCATCGAAGTCCTTCAAAAAGAGTGTCCTATAAAAAGAGCACATATATTTTGATAAATAAAAAGCAAAAATTGTAAAATTTAAAATTTTTACAAAACTAACCATATATTGAGTTATGCATGATATTAAAGTGAAATGAACGCTGAACATTTTCTTATCAACATTTTTCTGCTTATTAGAAATAGAAAGTTTAACTTCTTGAATCTGCACACCAATGATGTGTCTGTCTTCCATCAACATCGTCATAGAGTCAATTCGATAGAACATAAATCACTTTGTTTCGCCTGAGAAGAACATTTTGCTATAGTTTGTTACTATAGAAAAATTTTCCAATATGGTTGTGCATAAAATGCTTCGGAATAGAAAAGAAACATGTTCTTTATTTAGTGAAATATTATATATCTTTTGTAATTCATTGTGAGACAAAGTGAGGTAACCACCGAAGCAACTATCCTGGATCCTCTGAATTAAAGATCAACATGAAAAATGTCATCAAACAGATAAATAAAGATCTTTTTTGTCTTCTCGGTAGAGAATCATTAGAAAGAATGTCGGCTATTTAATATAAAACAAACTAGATGATTATTAATTCTCGAAATCAATTAAGATATCCTTTCTGGTAGATCTCTTTCATTTTCTTCATTTCTTATCAACTGAACTTCTACACAACCAAATAGTGTACTTCGCAGGTTAACGTTTCAAAAAAAACAATAAATATCAAAATGTGAGAAAGACATGTGATGAAAGATTTTGTTTTCTTATATTAAAATTCAGTTCTATATTTCAATATTGTCATGATAATATCAATTTAAAAAAAAAACATACATAGAAACAGTACACTTGATATAATGCATTTTCAACAGCATTTCGAGAACTCACTTCAACAATATTAGCAAAAAAAAAAACACCTAAATTTAAAATAAACAATTTAGGAATGAAAGATATATTTGATACGTATGATACAAAAAATGAAGGTTTTATTAAAACAAGTTTACTTGGAAATATTCTTCGTACAATCGGTTTTAATCCAGTTGAAAGTGATGTTCAACGAGCAATGAAAGAAGTTGATCCACAAAGTAACAAATAAAAAACGAAAACAAAGAGATGAATATCGAACTCATTTTTTTTTCTTAAGAAACTGAACAATTAAAATTTCCTGAATATGTTAGTGCTGTTTTAAGTATTCCAACAAGTGTTACTGATAAAGATATAATTCCAGCATTTCAAGTATTCGATACAGAAAGACGTGGTTTATTAGAAGCTGATGAAATTTTAAAAAGTTTGACAAATGTTGGAGAAAAATTAGATGAAATCGAAGCTAATGCATTTAAAGAAAGTATTAATATAAATGAACTTGGTTTATTTGATTATAATGGTATGAGAAATAAAAGAAGAAAAAAAGAATTTTCTCATTTTATTCTTTAAATATTTATTTTGTTTTTTATTTAGAATTGTTTCTTAAATTTACGCAACCACCTGAAACCAAAACAAAGAAAAAAGGAAAGAAGAAGAAGAAAAAAAAATAAATATTGATATAAACTTAAGAAGTTTGTTTTTTTACATTTATGCTGTCACAAGAAAATATTTTTATATTAAAAAGAAAAAAAGATGTCAATTAAAGAATACTAATAGAACTAATTACAACCAATAACTTCATGCATAATAGTACGATATTGTTCTTGAGTTATATCAAATTCACCACCAGTATTAATACCAGGTAAATGAATTTCTGCTGCTAATTGTCGATCTTGTGTAAGAGACTAAAAGATTAGAAAAAAACGTATAAATTTAGTTTTTGTTGTTTTTTCTTTGTGTTTGAATACAAACTTTAGAAAATTGTGGATTTGAAAATGTTTTCATTGTTGTTTGTATTGTTGAACCAGGAAGAATATTACTTTGGCATTGATTAAGACGATTATTAAGCTAAAAAATAACACAAATAAATATTGAAGAAAAAAAACACGAAACAATTTTACATTAAATGCTGTTTGATCAACTAATTTCATTTTTGAACGTATTAATTCTTGTTTAACAGCAACATTTTCTCCTGTAATCTTATAATTAGCAATTGTAGTAAATAAATCCTAGAAAAAAAACACAAAAGTTTTTGTTTTTGATTTCAAATTCTATTCTGAATTAAACATACATTTAAAAGTAATGTTGAACTTTTATAAATATCAGCGATTTCATTAGTTTTTTTATCTTTTAATGGTATTTGAAGTTTTGATAATTCATTTGATGTACGAGACATTTTTAATTGCCATATTTCATCTTTTAATAACCGAATCATATTTCGAAGGGCTATTATCTTTAACATACATATATATAGAATCTATTTAATATTAAAAAAACACAAATAGTACTTCTTGTTCGTTGGCTGTTGATCCAATAATTCCTTCATTGCTATATGATGATGATGATAATTGTCGTTGTGGAGAAATTCCTCCATCAGTTGTAGGACCTGAATTAAGAAGAAGTTTGATAATAAACGAGGGAAAAAAGTTATAATTAATTACTTAGTAAACCAGATGTTCGTTGTGTTGCACCAACTTTTTTCTGTATAAGATCATCGACAAGTTTTGTTTTTGTTAATTGTTTAAGACGCTCTTTTAATGCACTTTTTTCTTGTTCAAGTTGCTCATTATCATTTTGTAATACAGCTATAGCATCTTCACATTGTCTATACAAATAAAAGTATACTATATGAAATATTCCGTTATCATAGAAGAAAAAATTCAATTTGAAACTTTTTGAAAATATGAAAATGTTATCGGCATATTAAAAAGAAAACGTATTTTCCTACTACTTAGTTATTACTGTTAGAATGTTACAATAGGATAATTATATTGCAATATAACTATCTAAGTGCATAACCAATAAATTTAAGTAAAATTAAAAAAGCTTTCCAATTGTAAAAGAAAATATGTAAATTTAAAAAAACCTCATCTGTCAGATGTAATGCAAACTTTGAAAAGAATAATTTCAAAAACTCAATAAAATGTTAATATAGAGTGAATACTGTTGGGTTTAAACAAAAAGAAGAGCACTTGTTCCTTCTGGAACTATATTCTTTTTATAAAAAGAAAACTGTTAGCACAATTCCTTTAGGATTAAAATGTGAAACACGATGTAATTCCACAGAGAGATTAATATGTTCTATCTATTTTTGGACATATTTCTTCACCATCTTTTCATTTAATCCTTCACAAATGCAATAAGGAAATCATTCAAATATCAACAACATCTATCGGGAATCCAAATTTCTACCTTTACATTTCAATGACTTACTGACTTTATAAACCTATAGGTATTAACCCACTGAATATTATTTCTCAACTACAATAGCTAAGGAGTTCTAAATTTCTATGATCATTGTTAATAGCAAATGTTGAGCACTTAATAAGTTTAGATTTTTCTTTTTCTGAATGATTCGTGAGAAATAAACATTTTATTCCTTATATCATGAAAATGTCAATCACTTTTCACTCACGAGAGATGAAAACTTTTTACCTAAACAGCTCTAGCTGTCTTATATGGACAATATGTAATCAAAGTGTTAGCTCTTAAAAGTTTCTGAAATATAGCTATTTAACGATCGAGTGCCACTTTTCATGTTTGAGAACCTCGTCCAAAGAAAAATTCAAAATTCAGTTGAGAAATATTATTTTCACTTCAAAATTGAACCAGATATCCTAAAATGTCTTTCAACTATTTATTAAAAAAAAATATCACAGCTAACTAGAATATTTTAATGTCCATCGGAATCATGTAAAAAAAGTAATAATTAAAATGTAGGATGGAAATATCCATAAGTTTAATATGGTTGATAAAACTTCATAATCACTGTAACCTTCAATTCATATAATTTTAAATCTTTTATAAGATAACTTCTCAGTATATGTATGACATAATAAAATTTTGAAATAGAATAGTTAACTTACTTAATTTTTTTCTCAGCATCAATTCGAGCTTCTTCTAAAACTTGTTTAAGTTTATTAGCTTTTTCATCAGATTCTTTTTGTAATCCTTCAACTTTTTTCTCATTCAATGATAAACGTATATTTAATTCACTTAATTCATCATGTTTTAATTTAAACATTTTTTTAAGATCAATTAATTCTTCTTCTTTTAATTCTAATCGACTACGAATTAAATCTGCTTCATTCATTGATGTTTTTAATTGTTCAGCAATTAAATAAATTGCTTGTTTAGGCTAAAACAAAAAGCAAAATCAATAATTCTAATGTTTCATTTATTTTGCTACTTTACTTTTTCATTTGATTCATTTAAATTTGAATCAAATAAACCATGTTCAAGTGAATTACCAATTGTTTTTAATGTTGTAACAGTTTCATGCATAGAATCCCTGTATAAAATTTTATGATTAAATAGAAAAAACAAAGATCGAAACTTTTTTTATTTCATTTACCAAAGACTATCATATGGACCACTATCTTCTTTCTTATAAACTTTATCGCATGCTTGATATGCAATACTTTCAATATCTTGTGTACTTACACGTTCATTAGCATCTAAATAATAAATAAATAATGTATCCCTTAGTAGGAAAAAAAATGAATATTACCAGTAAGTAATAAAATTTGAGTTGTTAAATCAGTACATATTTCATGAAATGTTTTAGCTAAACGATCTAAATGTCGAACAGTTAATTCAATAGAAGATATTGTATCAGTATCAAGAGTTAATGAACGATTCATATCATCTTCTTGTGGTACAAGACGATTAATCTAATGAAAAAAATAAATAAGTTTATTATAAAGGATTAAATTAGAAAATATTTAATTACTTTGGCTGCTTGTGCTCGCATTTCTTCATTACTTTCGACAAGACGTTTAACAAGAACAGCAAATGGACTTTGATCGCTACCAGGCTATAAAAAAAAAATAAGCAGACAATATTATTTATAAGATGGAGAATTTTTTTTTGTTTTTAAATAAATTTCATTTAAGCATTAGAATAAGCAAATAAATGATAATTTAAATATTTATATATATGAGTAATCATTGTGTTTTTATTTTTCAATAGATATTATTTGAAAAAAAATTTAGTTAGATGATAAAATATGCAATTATGAGTTTTTTTTTATTCAGATTGATAAATAATATTGATACAAATATAATTTATGAAGATCTTTTTTTTTAATACCGTTTTTAAGATATGAGTCAGTAACACTGTTTGACTTGAAATTCTCACCAATTGATAGAATATCGAAATATAAATCCAGTGAATTGAACTTTGAGACAAAAAATGAGAAAATAAATGTTTGAATAAACAAAAGTTATTTAGATATTCATCGGAATTCGATTTTATTCTAACATTTATTTTCTAATGTTTTTGTCTCAAACTACATAGCATTAAAAAGTTTGTACCTATTGTCGTCATGATTGTTTTTTCTTTTATTGTGTTTTAGAATGGCATGTACAATAAAATTTACATTTCTAATAAAATGATGTTTATAATATTTTTCGACTAGAAATATTCTCGATTGCAATCTATGTTTATTTTATAGTGATGAATTGAATAAAAGCCTTTTGCAGACTATAGAAGATTTTGGTTCTTTTTGTTGAAACTAAGTCTTAATAATATCCTAAGGGCTACTTTTGTAATGATTTTGCGCTGGTCCCGTAAGAGCGATACAAGAAGGGCAATAAAACCCATGAAAAACTAAATTTCTAATTGGCAAATGCTGTATAATTGACTATTGAAATTAAGAGCTAATATACTGCTGAATACAGAATAAAGTAGCAATACAATGTTCATGCAATGCACCTTACTAATAAAAATATCTTTCATGCATTTAGCATTTTTACCTGTCCATATTCCTATATTTCAATACAAAAATCTATATTTATTTTTATTATTTAAAAATCTTTATTTTATACCTTTTGTAAAAGTTGTATACGTTGAATATCTGTTTGAAGTGCATCACTACTTAATAAGACAATACGTGCTAAATCTCGCATATAAATTGACATAGAAAATTTTTCTTGATTTAAATAACTTTTATAAATATGCTAAAATGAAATTGAAATAATTGAAATAAACAAGAAAAAAAAGGAAACAAAATATAAATTACTTCATAAAAATTTATTGTTTTATCTAAAGCATTTAATGATATTGAATCATGTATTTGATCTTTTTGTAAAAGATCAATAAGAAAATCGAGTGGTTTTTCATATGATAATAAATCATGATATGTGCTTGCTAAAAGACGAAGTGTATCTGGATTACATGTTTCCATTGCTCTGAAATTTTCAAATAAAAAAAAACTATTTGATTTAAAACAAAAGAATTTACTTGAGATGTTTTCTAAGAATCATTCGAAAAATTGATAAAGATAAACAAAGTTTACAACTAAAACTCCATTGTTCTGCACGATGTGATTTAATAACATCATCAAAATTTAATTGGTGAATTCTTTCAACTTTTTTTTCGATTTCATTTGTTAATAAATCACATTTTGCAATTAATCGTTGTATAAGTAAAAATACAAGTATACAATCATGATCAGCACCACGTTTAATAAATTGTTCAGGTAAAAATAATGTTAATAATTGAACATGTCGTGATAAATTATGTACATCAATTCTTTTTAATTCACCTTCAATAATTTCTCCATAAGTTTTTGTTTCAACAATTTTTGCTTTAAATTCACTTGATTGTGCTGAACCAACTAATTTAAGTTGTTCATCATATTTTTCAATTTGTTTTTTAATTTGTTCATTTTGAAACTTATTGGAGAGAAAAAACAAAGAATATTTTTAAAGAATAAAAAGAAAAAAAAAATCTTACTTGCATAGTTTTAACAGTTTCACGAAATTTTAATATTGTTCTTTCATGATCTCCAATTGTATATTGAAGTTGTTCGATTTGTCTTTCTTTCTAAAACGACCAATCTTTTGGACATTAAAAAAAAAACAAGAAATCACAGAAATTAAAAGTTCAAACCTCACGAAGTTGGTTTTGTAATAAATCAATATTTTCACGTAAATCATGTTCAAGGTCTTTAGCATGTTCTTCCATTTCTATTTAAAAAAAAATAAACAGACTAGATTTTAAATTATCAATTACTTTTACCTTTATCCATATCACAAAGGGATTCCTATTGAAAATCAGCAAAGATATTAGATTAAAATAAAATGAATATAAAACTTACAAGATTATCAACTGTTTCTTGTAATTCTCGAACTTGATCTTCAAGTGATAGATTTTTAGTTGTTAAGATATCAACCATTTGTTGAGAACCCAAACATGTATCAACCTGTAAATGAAGAAAATCTATTTTGATTACTGTATTAAACATGACAAAACTACAGACGGCAAGTTACATTACGAGCTTATGGTTAGGGATGTATCAGTTTTGAAAAAATGGTGTAAAAAGATGACAGCTTTTTTGCTCTATCCAAAGCTGTAATACGAACTAAGGATTTCGGAAAATGATCGAGCATTCGTATTTCTTTATTTTTTTCTTTTGACTCATTTCGCGACCGTATCAAGGAAAACCTATTTTTCGAAAAATAACCTTTTGATAAAATCCCAAATTTTTCGTTACACGGTTACTGGTAAAGTAAGGGTAACTTACGATCCTCATAGTGCAGAAACAGTCACTGATTTTTAAAAGAATCGGACCACGAAAAAAACCTGTTTATTGGGACTGAAATGAGCTCTCAACTCAGCATATGTCGCTTACATTTGTTTCTGAAAAGTAGTCATGTACACAGTCTATCCTCATCACAGATTCAATCTATTCCTCTGGATAAGGTGGTCGAATATTTGAAATTTGAAATTATAACTATAATGAGATGTTTTGTTTTACAGAATGTGAGTATCATATATAATGTCAATCAAATTAAAATGAGATATTTGTTCGCTAAAATAATTTTGTTTTATTTGATGCTGCACATCAATAATCATAACAATAAACTATAGAAAAGCAAACTAGAAACTAGTGTGCTCACTTCTCTGTTCTTGAATATTTTTTATACCATATATTTAAGTTAAGAATAAAGATGTGACAAAAACTCACAGCTAGATTTTAAAAACTTAAATAAGACAAAAAATGAATTCTCAATTGTACATTTCCAAAGAAATGCTATTATTCTATTTAAAATACGATTTTTATGAATGCTTATTTATACACTCTAATTAAACCTGTTCTTTTAAATCAGCAATTGTTGTTTGCATTGTTGTAATATCTGTTTTAGCGTTTTCATTCTCTTTTGTTAATCCTTTAAATTTATGTTCTAATATTTCGCATTGTTTTTTTAATATATCATTTTCAGCTTGTTTTGTTAATGATAAATCCCGTAATCTAAATAGAAAATTTTATCGAATAAATTCGAAAAGAAAGAATTAAAAGAAATTTTTACTTAATTAATGCTTGTTCCAATTTAATTGTTCGTTCATCATCAATTTTTTTCTGTATGCCATTCGCTACTTGATTAGGTCCGTTTAATTGTATTTCACCTTTAATAACATCTAATTCTAATTGAACTTCTTCAAGTTTTTCTTTTAATGCTGTATTTTCTGATGTTACAGTTTCAAGCTATGAAATCAAAGAAAAAAATCATAATGTAATAAAACTTCAACAACATAAAAAAAAAAGAATCAAAACTACTTTTTCTTCAGCCATTTCAAGATCAAGTGCAAGTGATTCAATTCGTTCCTCAGTATCATTCATGTCATCACGATAAGCAGCAAATTTATCACGTGTATCTTTAAGTTCATTTTCTTGTTGTTGTAATTTATCATTTAATTCTTTCATACGTTCTTGTGCTTCACGTTTATATGATTGTAACTAAATATATATATATATATATGATTGATTTTTATACGATAAAGAAATATTTTATAGATATACTTGATCAAGTTGAATTTTAGTACGTTCAAATTCTTTAAGTTTTTCAAGATCATCACGACGTTTTTTTACTAATGTTTGAATTTGTTCTTCTAGATCTACTATTTTACTTTTGAGATTATTAACTAATTGTTGAGATTCAGATGGATCTGAGATTGAACTTCGTTGAATATTAGTTGGTTGAGTTGAAGGTGCTGGCAATGGCTAAATTATATATGATACATTTTGTTTTTGCTACTCTTTGAAATCAATTCAATAAAAGTAGTATTTTAAATCTAAGTTATGAGGAAATAATTTTAATTGGTCGATCACTTTCTTACCGATTGCAGGTTATCAATTATGCTAGTTTTCTAAACACATAAGAAAATTTCTTATAGTCATATTCAGAACTATCATGGCCGATAATCCGCAATCGGTAAGAAAGCGATGGATCCATATGTCGAGTCTAACAAGTATTTTGAATATAAGAGGAATTCTGTTTCAAAGAAAAACAACAGACATTTTAAGTATTGAAATAATTAAATTAACTCTTTGTTCTTATCTTTCTTTTTGCAATAAAAGTTGAATAGAAAGGACATATATATATATATTACCACAGAGACTGTTGGTGTAGGTTGGGATACAGGTGTTGGAGGTGGTTTAACTTCTTCTTTTGGTGGTGAGATTCTTTCATTTGTCGCTATTGTAGTAATTTCAATTGATGACTGAGTTGTACGAGTCAAGCCTTGAGGAGAAAACGAAAAAAAAAAGAAAATAATATTAAATGATAATAGATAAGAAAAAGTTAAATTAACCATAACCATGAATTAATTCAAAAAAAAGAGACATAACATCAACAAGAAAAAAATTATTTTTGAATGATTTTTTGAAAAATTTTAAAATATTTTCATTACATTACTACTTGTAAAATCTCGATTTCTTGGCACTGACAGAAGAAAAAAAAAAAGTGTCATGCATAGAGTAAAAACTAGCTGCCATTTTATTACCTGTTGAATCGTCATCAATATCAATTCCTAATTTATGATAAAATAAATGTTGAAATTTTTCTCTCGTCTGCTTATAAAAGAATGTCTTTTCTATCTCTTTAATTATAATATACCTGCAGGTCGTATAGATGTATGTGATGTTGGTGCTCGAAGTCCACTTTGTTTCGATGGTAAACCAGATGATTTTGTTGGAATTCCGGGTGTTGATAGTGTAGGAATACTTACTGCACTACTTGCTTGAGATTTAACTGATTGGCTAGAAGCTGATCGTGAAAGATTTGTTTGAGAATCACTAATAATAGATTCAATTTGTCCAGCTCGAACATAAAGACCATGATTATCATTGCATGAAAAATATGAAACCGTTGTTCCTAGAATCTTTTATTCAAATAAGATATAAAATAAATTTCAAAAGACAATACCTTTCTTTTGTACAGTGCCATTATTTTTGCCTTTTGGTTCATCAAGAATAATACCAATCCATTCCCCTGTAGAAATATATGTATATTAAAATTTGTCAAACAAAACTAAAACGTTTATTTACCCTCGGCGAATTCTGTTTTTCCTACAAATGCAATTGTGCCTAAACCTTTACCAGCAATGGATACTCTTTGATCAAGACGAAATGAACTTGGAGAAGTCATTCTTGAGACGAAAATGACAGATGAATGAATGATGACTGCTTATTGACTCGCTCAAAAATACAATTGACTCATCAATATATTTTTCGACCAATCAAATTTCATACAGTTGTCACTAGAATCAATTTTTTAGATAACACTACAGCTAAAAATTCATTGCAATATTATTTAATCTATCTTAATTATTTGAAAATATAGATAAATAATAATTAGTTAATACTAATATAATTCATAAAGGTCATTGCTAACCATCATAATAATATGATGGTTTACTTTTGCTTATTTGTTTAAAGAAAACTATTCTATTAAAACAATAAAACAAAATGGTACTTCTACATGGAAAATTAGTTGTAGCTGGTTAGTTATTTTGTAAATTTGAATGATAAAAAAATGGTTTATTATGGATATTTTAGGTGATATGACTGTTGGCAAAACAGCTATTTGTCATGTTGCTGGTAACGATACAACAGCTTTTCCTAAGACATATAATTGTGTAAGTTTATCTTGTCAATATATGCACGTGCAAGCTCAGCACTAATCACTTGCTCATAGAGATAACAATGTTTGAAAGGAGACTCAAGAAAAATACACAAATAGGCTCAAATGTAACTAAATTTGTTGAATGAAAATTTAAACTGATTTCAAAAAAGATATTTTGATTTAAATTTAAAATGAAATGAATATTTGAAAAACTCTTTTCTTCTCTCTTATGGTTTATCGGTATTAGATACTGTCAGTTTCGAAAACTCAACTATTCTACTGAATAAGCCAAAAAACAAACGTATGCCGTTTAGAAATATAATTTCTACACTTATAAGATATAGTTTTTGAATTTATTTCTTTTGCAATAAATAGATTTGAAAAAATGCTACTAAATCGAACCATTTTTATTTTGAATACATACCGGTATGTCAATCAAAGACAAATAGGAAACTCATTAAATACGAAATTCACTTTGGAACAAAACAGTATTATGATCTGAAATTTTCAGTGTATACTCTTAGGACGTTCACAGCTTAAGTACATATATAAATTATATTTGAATTATTTCAAAACTTCCACTATAGTTAAAATGTCGGTACAATAGCAATATTCCTTATTTTTGACCAACATGACGTACAAAATAGAGCTGAGTACAGGACAATAAGAATCCTGATTTTGACTTTTGATCATCAAAGTACATATTAGTTTATTAATTATCTTATAGCTAATTTATTTCATATCATTTTCAAGTATAACAACTAAAATTTTCAATAATAACTAATATTATAAATACAAGAAAAGATAAATATATCTTGCTTTATTATATTTTAATGATAGGTTCATCATAGGAAATGACTATAAAAAAGAAAAGAACAATGAAAAAGAAATCATACCAAACAGAGGTGGACATAGGGCAACCTTTTGTGTGCTATCCTTTGCTCAGCTCTGGTACCGTACTGATTAATTTTGTTATTTCATATATTTGAATTCGTTTTCTTTACTAATAAAAAACAAAGTACAACATACTAAAAGCAAGATAGAACAGTAATTAGCATCAAAGTGCAATCATTCGATCAAAATAAAAAAATCTTTAAAAACAACCGATCCTTTTTAGATCGAAGTTTTTTTAATATGAAAGTATACCGTTTTAACATGAATTTCATATTAAATGAGTTTTTTATTTGTCTCCAGTTATGGTGCAACGCCGTCAAAAATAAAAACAAAAAAAATATGAATTCTTAAGAAGCAGAAACAATATTGCACAAAAGGGGAAAGCATGAGGGATTAAATGATCTTATTTTTCAATTCTTTTGTTTTCACAGAAATGTAGAACTTAACTTTTATAGACAAATATGGCCGATCTTGTTCTTAAACAAATTCGTGTACCAGATAGCGATGATACTGTGGTTCGTAAACATATATTCATCTTCAATAATTTCTTTGATGCAATTCATATATTTATGTGTCTCTAGGAATTTTTCTTACTCGATAGTTCTGGCAATTCTATTTATCTTGATTCATTAAAAGATGTGGTATGTTTGTTAAAAATATAACCTACTACAAAATATATATATATTTTTATTTAAATTCAGTGGGTAACTATGGATATGTATTGTATTGTGTATGATATAACTGACCGAAATTCATTTAAAAATTGTGCTACGTGGCTTGAACAATTAAGTCAATCACGTGGTGATCATAATGTATTTGGTAACAAAATTGAAAACAAAGAATCCTGTTTTTTTCTTTTACAATAAATTCTGTTTTTTTTTTCATTGTGTTCAGGTGTTTTAATTGGCAATAAAAAAGATAAAGAAAATTATCGAGCAGTTTCAACACAAGAAGGTAAACAATTGGCAACTAGTCGAAAAATGGAATTTTTTGAATGTTCAGCTGTAAGTTGAATTCTTTCAATAAGTTTCTTTTGTTACTTGTTTTATTATTTAAATTTTAGAAAGATAATAAAGGCATAGCAGAAATTTTTAAATATCTAGCTAGTGAATTCGTAAGTCGGTATCGAAAACGTATTCGAACATTAGAAAAAATGGGACATGAAACTTATTAGGAACTATGTTTTTTTTTTTCTTGTTTCGTTTTATTATTGTTTAATATCAATGAATATATAAAAAATAAAATCTTGTAAACTTTATTTTACTTCATTATTCATTGGCAAAAGGTTATCAATATATGACCTCTTACATTTGTATACAGGTGAATAGTTGATTCTATTCTTTTTATTATTGTTGGATGTAAATTGATCGATTGTATTGAAGTATGAACAAAAGAAAAAGGTCAATATGTAACGAGAAGAAAAAAAAAAAGAACGGAGAATTAGAACTCAAATGGCATCGTTTTCTTTTGTTGGTCATTCTTTTTTCAATCGATGATAGATGCTATGTAACACAAGCGGAATGGTGCCAATATGGAACAAGTGCTTGAATCAATGGTTAGTAACAAATTATTTGGAATATATGAACTATTGAAATGTAAGATTTTACGATGCACAATTAAATGATAATTAAATTGTACAATTATATTGAAGCATACTTTCTTACGCATTCCAGTCGATGAATATTCATAAATGAAATTCATAAGTTGTTTGTATAGAAATATGAATAAAACTTTTTTTTTTTCCAATAAATAAATTTACTGTATACTACTTTAATGAATGAAAATTGGCAACATAATATGAATCAGTACTTAATTATGTCTATTCTACGAATTACAAAAGAAAATTTAGAATACAAAACAATGAGACTTTTTTCTTCGTCTTGAATGATTCATTGTCTTAATTAACACGAGATATCAGTGTTTATTGACTCACACAATGAAGAAATCAAAGAAAAAAAATGAAATGATACAGATATTGTTCCGATGGTGAAATAAGAACTCTTACAATATTTATTTTGTAAATAGTAATAGATAAGAACGATGGTATTGTCCCGAAATTCGGAAAAAAAAATCCGGAAGAAAAAATCCGGAAAAAAAATAATTTGGAAAATATAAATCCGGAGGAAAAAAATCCGGAAAAATTCTGTGAAAAGATTCAACAGTTTATTTAACAAAGAAGCATGTACAATAAAGAAGAGAAATCATTTGATATGAAGAGAAGTGATGTAGTTCACTTTTTACTATCCACCAATAAAGAGAGCCCCTCGAGATGTTCGGCGCGGTCAATCGCATCGTCCTCAAAACGTTTGGCAAGAGTGTTAATTTTAGCTTGTAAAGCCAAAGTCTTCTTCGTCTTCGTTTTTTGCGCACCCGTTGACACTTTAAGCAATTGTTGCCGAAAATGCACTTCTTCGTTTTGCAGGCAAGTGACGAAGGTCCCCATGTTCGGGTGACAGCTGTTCATTCGTTTGTTGAAACGATTATTCCCTCCTAATCGAATTCAGAGAGGATGGTACCCGACAGACGATGATCATGATTGACGAAGAGAATAGGAAAGAGTTATGAAAGACTACTATCCTTTCTTGTTCGTTATAAAGACGTGGGAGATTTTTCCGGATTTTTCTTTTCCGGATTTTTCTTTTCCGGATTTTTGATTTTCCGGATTTTTGGTTTCCGAATTTTTTGTCTTCCGGATTTTTTTCTTCCCGATTACAAGACATATTCAGAACGATGATTGTTGTTGCAAGTGATACATGGTTTTCATTTGATAAGAATCTAACTCTAGTGAAATAATTTACATTTATAGGAGTTTTTTTCTCAATACAATACACCAACAAGGAGTTCTTTTATGACAAGTATGATAAGAATAAAATATTTATTACAGATACCTGTAAGATAATAATCTATATGAAGAACATAAATAAAACATCTAGTTAATGAAAACAAATATAACACATGCTTGTTTTGTGGCAACAATTCTTCGTAGGTGTATGTTGGTTATCTCTTAGTATTTGAACTCACATAAGTGTCACAAAATATTTCATACTTCACAAGATAACAGAGCAACACTAAAATAATATGATTCGTCGATCTGCATTTATATGTCTTGTCGTATGTAGTTATCTTAGCCAATATTCAATACAGGCAACTGTGTTTTCATGTGATAATACTGCTTCATGTGGTTGCTCACGATTCAATGCAAATATTAATGCAAGAATTGTTGGAGGTGAAACTGCAGCCAGTCATAGTTGGGGTTGGGCTGTGTCATTACGTATTTCTTTTGCACATAATATATGTGGCGGAAGTATTCTCTCTCGCTATTACGTACTTACAGCAGCACATTGTGTTGAAAATAGGGTGCTCACACCTAGTGTGTTATCAATCGTCGTAGGTGCAGATACATTAAATAGTACGGAAGGACAAACACTTTCGTTGTCGGAAATTTTCATTCATCCTAATTACGATTCAAGAACCAAAAAAAATGATATTGCCATTCTATATCTTAGTAAGCCAATAGATTTTAACGATCTCAATGTTGCTCAAATTTGTCTACCAACTGTGCCGGAATCTGAACAATTTCGATATCCTATTGTCAACAGACCACTTGTAGCCATAGGTTGGGGGCGTAATGCCTCAGGTGGTAGTTTACCTAACAGTCTCAGACAGGTGACAGTTAGAACCATTGGAAATAAAGAAAGAACGTGTCAAAGTATAATCAACAATGTTGAATTTCAATTTTGTGCTGCAGTAAATGGTGGAGGGAAAGGTAAATAATATTTGATCATGTCGCAACAATAGATGATATTGTTTCTTGTTTGAAGATACATGTCAAGGTGATTCAGGTGGTCCATTAATGTATTATTCAGAAAAAGACAAGCTATGGGTTCTGGCAGGTATAACTTCGTATGGTCTTGGATGTGCATTAGCTGACTATGCTGGTGTTTATACGCGAGTAAGCTTATATATCAAATGGATTCGGTCGATTGTGGGTGATGATAGTATGGTAACTATCCCACAAAATAAAGCAAATATTGATAGCATGTCAATTCTGATCATTTTTATTCTAATTTCATTTCGAATTATGATACGCATTTAGAGTGAAATGATAAGAAATCGTTTTAATGTTGAATATTCATAAATAAATAAAACGATATTATTGATGCTATAGAAATGTGATGGAAAGATAAATGACTATAGAAAATGCACAGAGTACAACGTAGAATCTCTTGTACTGTTACATATTGGATTTATTTTTTACTTGTCTTTAACATATTTGGAAGGTTTAATGTTAACTTCTTTTCTAATTACTTCAGTTTATTTACTTGCAAAATGAATTAGATAATAGTTGAAGGTATATATATATATTTGATCTCGGTGTGGATCTGGGTGCTTCTTTCTATCGCCCGTATCCTCACTGTCAAGGGCAGTTAATGATCAAAATCATATATATTGACGTTGAATATTTGACTGATGCGTGATGAGAACGGGTTGATGATGATCTCTTGTGTGAGTCACTTTTCTCATTGTATTTTTCAGCAATTGTTTCGCCGAAGCCGGTGAATACAATCGAAAAAACTCATTCAAAAATAGACATAACGCCACTGTTAAGTTCTGTAATATTTCAAGATTTTTAAGCTCATATTGTGTGTATAGTAGGGAGGCCACTGGGCCAACAGAGCCTTCAAAGAATTCTTCTCTTCATTGGGTTCCGACCGAAATATTAAGCGTTCACAATACAGAATCTTTTCGTACTAACACTTTTCCAAGCTTCCTACGTGAAGAAAACTATTTAAAAAGTTAAATTTGTTGAAAAATTGAGCATTTTCTTTTCTATATGGAAAAAGAGAATGTTTTCAAAGCTTCTTGTAAATATTACCTCAGATAATGGGTTTTAAAATTTTTTAATAAAAGATATTCTAATAGAGTTCGTCAAGCTCTATTGAACCATGTAAATATATCGCGAAATAGATTTTCTCCGTTTTTGAATTATTTGCATCTCCCCTTAAAAAAGAATGGGATCAATTCAAGAATGATTTTATTGAAAACTTACGAGAGAACCTTCAAAAATGTCCCTCTCGGATTTCAATGAAACTTTGCCCATAGATACTACATAGTGCCCTAGTAAAAACTCTAAAAGGATTTGAGTGCATAACGCTTCCTACAAAGTTATAAATATTTTTATTTTGGTCCTATAAGGCAAAACATACAATATATAAGAGAGGATCTGTGGCAGGATCTGCTAAGCCGGTCGCTGTTAAAGTTTTGATCTTCGATTTAATTACCTCAAATAGTAGACCATCATTAGAATACTTCAAATCCAAAATATTAGCTCTTTCTGACTTTCCTATGAAAACGCCTGATATATCTCAATTATACACTCTTCAGTGCTTGGTAAAAAAATCGGTTATTTTACGGGTTCTTATTATTTTGCACTTTTTCCTGGATCTGTTTGCTTGTTCGAGTCCGGAAGCGTGTCAAATGATGCATAAATGGCTTCCCTACAAAATTAGCTAAATAACTTATGTCTATAACACATTGTACTAATTTATAATACTAATATACGAGCAAAGATATAGTTGACTTTTGTACCAATTTCTAGTGTTTTGACTTTAACGATACTGTTTCAAACTGTCCTAAAGTTATGTTTATATTTTCTGAAAACCCTTGAAATTCTACATCACTTAAGATAAATTTCAAATCTCAAATAATCACAATTCGACTAACGAAAGTTAGACCATAACACATGTTCATGGCTGAGAATCATTTCTATTAGATATAGCGAACATCTATCAACATTTTGTGACATGGACAAACTTTTTTGCTGATGCTTTAGTCTAATAAAGTAATACCGTATATGATGCAGAACTTCAAGAGCTTTTAGAAAATGAAAAAAATTACTTTGTGATAGCTTGAGTCAGTGTCGTCAAAGGCAAAACACTAGAAATTAGCATAAAAGTCAACTATACTTTTGCTCGTATATTAGTATTATAAATTAGTACAATGTGTTGTAGAAATCACATATTTAGTCAATTTTGTACGAAAAACACTTATACATTGTTTGACACGCTTCCGGACTCGAACAAACAAACGGATCCAGGAAAAAGTGCAAAATAATAAGGGCCCGTAAAAAAACCGATTCTTTTTTACCACGTACTGAAAAGTGTATAATTGAGATACATTAGGCGTTTTCATAGGAAAGTCAGAAAGAGCTAATATTTTGGATTTGAAGTATTCTATTGATGGTCTACTATTTGAGGTAATTAAATCGAAGATCAAAACTTTAGCGGTGACCAGCTTAGTAGATTCTGCCATAGACCCTCCATTATATATTGTATGCTTTGCCTTATAGGGCCAAAGTAAAAATATTTATAACTTTTGAAGGAAGTGCTATGCATTCAAATCCTTTTAGCGTTTTTACTAGGGCACTATGTAGTATCAATGGACAATGTTTCATTGAAATCTGAGAGGGACACCTGAGGAGATTCCCTCGTAAGTGATCTAAGAGAATGAAAAAGTTTACGAGGAGTGCTCTCCTTGCTGAACAATTATGGAGAAAATCTCATGCGAAAATTTGGAAGCTTTCCGAAGAGAAAAGTCTTCCGAAAATCCAGGTTTTTTAGAAAGCCAAAAGCCTAGAGTTTCAACAGTCAGAGTCCGGTGACAAAAGTTTCTCTTGACAATGGAAGATGATGAAGCAGAACAGTCTCATGAAAATGAGATGTCTCCAAGCTCTTCATAACAAATTTTGGTTGAGCTACACCGCATCCACGGCAGGTGCCAAAGACACGTGTTCTGTCTATTTCCAATTAGAAAAATACACAGTAGTTTGTGGAGAGCTCAGAGATATCTCATTCTGCTAAGAACGTTCTGTTTCATCGTTCTTCGTTCTCTAGACAAATTTTTATTATCGAACTCTGGGTTTTGAAAACTTAGACTGATGTTTTTTGTGGACACCGTGGCGTTTAGTAATATACTCAGAAATTTTTCTTCGTTGTAACTTTGTCTGAAACAGTTTTCTCTATTCAAATCACTATTGATATTATTCATAGAACCTAAATACAAGGGCGAAAAATTGAATTTACACTTGGTAGGGCAATTTTGACAATGACTTTCTGCTTTATTTCAAATATTATTGATTTCATTTTCTTGAATAGCAACGATTTCAATTCATATATAATTATGATTTAACGGTGATCATATCAACTGTTGGCTTTTCAAACTCCAGACTTTTTATTTACGACACTATTTAACCGACATAGCTAATATTCATAGAGTTGTTGGCGATGAGAGCAAGTCAATATACATATTTGGGTGAACGGTACTTATGTGATGGCACCTAGTACTGTTTAAAATTTTTTCACCATAAAGAGTAAGTAGCTATCCAGATTTTTATTGAAGTATGTAAGACCAAAGACTCATTTTCTTCTGTTTCTGCAATTTCTACAAGAACCTAATGTTCGATTGAATTAAATCGTAAAAACAATATATCATCGATTAAGCCGAAATATCACTAGTGGATGATATTAGATGTCTAAAGGAAAGGAAATCATAAAAGTATTTTTCTTATATATATTTTTGCATTCTAAATAAAATTGAATCGTGAATAAAAATGATCTATTTTACCTGTTTGCTATTTTTTTTCCAAACAAGAGTATAGCTGATGACCTAGAACTCGTAGTAAGTTTGGTATATTGCTTCACGTCGTTACGAAAGAAAAATTTTGAAAAAAGCATGATTTCTCATCACTAACCCATTGAAAGTTATGATCGTACGTCTCTTGTGTAAATACTTTGCGAATGTTCATGTCTTTTACCAATACTACATTTGTGAATTGATGAAAAATAGGCAAACTTTCTTTTAGTATGTTATTAGAATCATGTAATATGAATTGAAAACGCAGCATTAGTAAACAAAAACAATTTTTCTTCTGACTTCATCCAAGACCTATTTAACAATGTAAAAATGAAACTTCAACTCAGTAGTTTAAATATGAAGACATGCTGATTTAGAATCTATTTATTTTGATCCGATAATTAATTGTTCTTCATTTAGTTACATTGAATATCTTTTTATGAGATTCTTATTCAAATTTAATGTAAGTATGTGCAGATAAGAAAATTAGTTTTATTCATCGAAAAAAATGCTGATTTTTTATGACATTTGTCCATGGCCATAGGTTTTTATAGTACCAATCATAATTGTTATATTTTTTGTTTTTTGAATAAAATGGCAGATTAAATAACTATTATCATGCATATCAAGGGCCAAATGTGGCCTTTATTAGAGCTGTCAGAAGCAACTACTATGCAGTTTTTGAAAACATATGATTATATCTATGTTGAATCGTATTTGTATTTCAAAAATTCTAAAGCTGATTTTAAATAATATTCTATCTAAGATGGCACTTTGTCAACTTTACAAATGATTAGGACGGGTGTGAGTGTAGAGACGCTTCACAACCACACACACATCTATACCGAAATCCGTAACAGCGGTGAAAGATTTATATTACCTTTGTTTTACTGAAACAAACTCAACAAGCTATAAACCGACAACAGATTACTTTTTTTTTTATATATAAGTGGCCATTAAAATAAAAGCCTATTGATAATTATATGTCATAAATATACGAAAGGCTGCAGAGAATATTTCATTTAACCAGTCTCAATCTTTTTTTCGTATTATTCAAAAAAAAAAATTCATAAGATAAGAATAAAAAGGATGCCGTCCATTGCACTTTTCAAGGACATTATTGGATTAAACTTGAAGAGAGCAATATCTATTCTATGTTTTTAGACTTCGTCTAAATTGCTAAAACTTGAATTCAGCTATGTTTTCAAATCATATTACATGTTATATCTTGCAATAAGCTTTATAGGCAATAAACAAAATATGTTAATGGGTTCCTTCAGTTAAATGCATGCTTCAGGAGTTCAAAATAGATGTTAGCGTTTAGTTTTCTACTTGAAATCCGTCTGAACTAAACAAATTTCATTCTAATATAATGTGTTTTTTCCTGATATTAAGTTCAACGTGGTCGTTAGATATTACTTTTGGGAAAGATAGTGAGGTATATCATAATTCAGTATTCTTCAAGATGATACTTCTCTACAACCTTAAGACTATTACAATAACTTAATGAAAAGTTCATACACAAATTTAGAGTCTCGATAAACTTTAGATGGACGACATATTTCTTATCTTTGACATCTGAATCGTAACTAATAGTTATAGATTTAGTCATGTACTTTTCTTGCTTTGTAAATTGACAGTTCAAAAGCGTTTCTAATATCATTATGGATTCAAACTTATAAGTAACATGTTTTTATTAAGATCAAAACTTTAGCAGAAACTAGTTTAAATAAAAGAGTTTAACTTTTACACACATTAACTAATTCTGCTTAGCGAAGTGTATTGTCATAAAAGTAAACTATTCATGTTTTTCGAAGACATCTAGCGTAGTGAGAACTGTACGTAATACCGAAGCTCTAATGCAACATAATGATTATATTATTCGATAAACTCAATTATTTTTATTATTTGAAACTTTCGAAGGTTTCAATTATCATCCTCGAGAATAGATTGATTCTTACAAATTAGTTACTTCATTCAGAATATAGAAAAAAGAAAAAGCAACTTAAATACATATTTTATTCTCATTCTCTTATCCAGTTCATAATTTTGCAAACATCAGAATTAAGGTTACATTGCAACTTGAAAATCAAAACGCTTTCGCTTATTGGTAGTATGAAGAATATGTTTGTCTATGGATCAAACTATAGTGATAGTATCAGTTCGGCTTGAAATTATTAGAAGTTAGGTCGTTGCATTCGGATCATTGAGTAATTTTCGCTTTCCTTCAGTTTCAAAAAACACTGGCCGATTTCATATTTATTAATTGAGTGCCAATGCTAGGTTTATTGAAAATAAAAAGAAAGAGGATTATTGGTGAAAAAAGACCAAAAAGAATTAATTTTACACGCATGCGACATCTATAGTTGAATAAGTAAAACATCATGAAAAATCATAAGTCAATGAAAATTGAATAGAAGAATCGATACTAGCAGCAAACTACGTAAATTTATGCTAGTGAAGATTGATGCATTTGAAGTTGTTGAGACAGTCACTCGTGAATTTGTAGCCGTTGGCGGATTTGTAGTAACTGGTTGGGTCATAGTTGGCTGTGCAGTCGTGGGTAATACTTCATCAAATGCACTTAAGTCACCTACTGTTACAGTTAATTGAGATTTCAGCTGAAATATACAATGATTTTTGACTAGAGTCTATTGAAATACATTTCAATTACTCACTTCTTGAAATATTTCTGGTCGAGAACAATCATCAGCACGACAATAAATATCAACTTCCCATAACTCAACACCACGAGGTTGTTTATTAAGATATAATATACCTTCGATATCTACTTGATATTGATCAATATGATACCCTTCGTCATCCGGATGTGCACAATATGACTGATAACATAGTTCACCAGTTGTCGGGTCATCAAATGTATCCAAAACAAAACAAGTACTATTACATGAATGAATTGGACATCGACTAGCATCAAGAAAATCAGTTGTACCACATTGTGGAGCATCTCGACATTCATGACAATCACGTACTGGTTGCCCAGTACCTAGAATACTTGTGTTCAGCCATGCTTCTGGTAGACGTATTTCAAATGTATTTGGAAGAGATTGTATAAGACGAGGATGATTGCATAAATCCCAATCACACCCATAAACAGCAAAATTGGTTAGTCGATCCCATCGTCCAGTTCTTTCATTGTAAAAGATTGATTCTTCAATGAGTATATAAGGAAGATCACGAATATAAACACGAGTTGAGTTTTGATCAAGATGCCCCATAATGATCAAATTATCTTGACCATTGATTTCGCGCATAAGTAAACAATAAGTTGTGTTTGCGATCTTGATTGTAGTTCTATCGCATTTACAATTCACTTCATTTAAGCAAAAGCAATCATAACATCGTCGTTGTGTTATCGTTGGATCATGCGTTTCATTGAACAAAGCAGCAAGATTACCAGGTACAATGCTTAATTGTTCACGAAGTTCTTTGAATACTTCAGGACGTGAACAATCATCAGCACGGCAATAAAGATCGATTTCCCATATTTTCACACTATTTGGTTCACTAGCATAAGCAAGGCCTTCAATTTCAACACGATGATGATTAATATTGTATTGATCATCATTAGGTGAGATGCAAAATGATTGATAACATAAAAGATCGAAAGCTGGATCATTAAATGTGTCTGAAACACGACAAGTAGTGTTGCATGAATGAATTGGACATCGACTAGCATCAAGAAAATCAGTTGTACCACATTGTGCCGCATCTGGACATTCATGACAATCACGTACTGGTTGCCCAGTACCTAAGATATTTGTATTCAACCATGCTTCTGAAAGACGCATTTGAAAGGTATTTGGTAGAAGTGGTATAAGCTCGGGTTTATTACATAAATTCCAATTGCATCCATAAAGAACTAAATTCGTTGTGGTAATCCAACGAACACCTTTTTCATCATAGCTAATCGTTTCTTCAACAATTACAAATGGAGCATCAAGAATATAGTTATAACTAGCATAATAATCGAGATAAGTTAAGTTAATAGTAATATCTTGACCACGATTTTCTCGTGCAATAATACAATAGGTATCATCCAACGAAACGACTTCAGTTAATGAACATGGACATCCTAATGTGCCAGTACATTCACAACTGTAACATATAAGAGGATTTGTTATTGTTATAGTTGTTGTTGGTGGTAGTGGGATTGTTATAGGTCGAAGAAGTGGATAAATAGATAGATCACTAATTGTATAGTCAAGTCTATTTGCTATCTCTGAAAAAATAGTTGGTCGAGTACAATTATATGCACCACAAGATACATCAATCATCCAAATGTAATATTTTGAACGATCTTGTGCTAAATAAACAATCGCTTCGACATCAATTCTATATTTGCCACCAAAAAGTTGAGCTACTTCTCCATCTAAATACTCTGGAGCACATTGTGATTGATAACATTGGTCACCTGTTTCAAAATCAACCCATAAATTGTAGACTAAACACTAAAATAAAAAAATAAAAACATTGTTTATTGATAATAAACAATAATTTAGAAAAATCATCAAATGACTGATTTCATTAATAAACCGGTCATATTACCGTAGGTGAATTGACACAAGGTGTCATTGGACACTGAGTGAAGTCAATGGGATTTCCTGAATCACCGCACATTTCGAACGGACAATGGTGACATTCAGTAACAGAACCTGTACCATAAATATTCGTATCTAGCCAATCTTTATCAATAGAGAAATTGAATGAAACAGGCAACCTATTGATCAAATTTGGAGAATTACAAAGATCCCAATCGCATCCAAATACAGCACCACTCGTCCATAAATACCACTCACTTGATGTTTGATTATATCGAATAGATTCTTGCAGAAGAACGTAGTAAGGATCTTCAACGTAAATCAAAGTTGCATTACGAGGAACTCGAGTTAGTTGAATATACGTTTTATCGATAGATCTTTGTTCAGAGATAAGACAATAAGAACCATCTAACTGGGTACTTGTAGTACCACAATCACATGCAGATATATTAGTGTGATCACATTCACATTCATAGCATATAAGACTATAACTAGGTACTACTGACACAAGTAATAAAAGAATTAAACCTTGAACGATCATTATTCGTAGTAACGAATTGAAAGCAGTGATAAAATACTTTTACTCGATTTAAAAACAGAATATTTTATATGAATGCTTTACTTTTCTTTTTCTCTTATTGATCAGACAATAAACTCATAAAAGATGCCTTTGACAAAACTTTTTCTGCTAACGAACGAAAAGATCGTATAATATTTTAGAACCATTGTAAAACAGAAAAAGAATCATCGGATATTATCTCATACTTATCATAATAATAGTATAAATTCTATAAGTTACAAAAATATTCTTCTTTTTCTTTTCAATATTATCAAGTACATAGACAATGTTACGATATAGAAAATTGCATTGTATTTTGGCATATTTGCCTTATCCTTTTTTTTTCTATTCATATTTTCGACTTAAATGTAAAAACATAGAAAACAACTTCAATTGAACTGAAAAGGCTTCAATGTTATTGTGGAAATTTAATACTTAGGACAATCCAAAAACAATGGCAGTGACACTTTAATACCGTACAATAAGTTTTAGAAAACTTTCTTTTTATATGCAAGGATGGTAAAAATAATGGTCTATTTTTCTGTAATATCTGAACATTCTTCAGCTAATATCATAATAATAAAATTTCGATAAGCGCTATTTTACTGTCATAATTATGTGACGGTTATACTAGTGCGCATTTAAAAAGTGGAGTGAATATATTTTGAATAACTTCTAATAGAAATAAGTTATAGATCTGTGGCCTTCATCATTAGAAAGAGGAGATAAAGACGTATCAAATTGTATGTGCTACTGTTTCTTTTTTTAAGATGATCTTTTTTAATGTATTTAACCGACCTCTTTGAAAACAAATCTACCCCGTTCGATGTTTGCAGCAAATTTTTCAACTGTCACATGTATATGCAAGTCACCAATGAAAGATCTACAAAATTGTGCAAGTTTCAGATGTTTAGAATTAGCCGTACAGAAGTTATAAGTATTCTAGTCGAATCTCTCATTGACTTTGCTAGCCATTCCTGTGAAAAGAAAAAATTTTTTTTCACACTTAAAAAATCGATCAAATAAATTTCAGACAAAACCTTAGAAAAACGTATAATATACGATTCAATATATCTTTGTTTCCTCTTTCCAACAATGAACTGCCGCAGCTCTCTATCTTGTTTTTATTAGAAGCTATTCAAAAAAATACTTACTACGCCTTTTAAGTAGGCATTAGTATGACCGTCACATATGACAGAAGAGCAGGTCTTATCGAAATTTTATTATTATGATATTAATTAACGAATGATGAAATACCAAAAAAAAAATAGACTATTATTTGTACAATCGCTGCGTATAAAATGAAAATTTTCTAAAGCTTACCGTACGGTATTAAAGCGTCACTGTCATTTATTTTTGGACTGCCCTCAGTAATTATAACTGATGCCATAAAAGGATTATTGATACGCCCATGAAAGATAAAGTGCCTTTACATTATGGAAAGGCAATGTTTGTTCATTTTACATATTGTTAGAATATGAAAACATTTCCAGCAAAATTTTGTGTTCTAAGACACAAATATTTTGATGAATTTCCAACGAATGAAGTTAGACTAATCCTTGGTACACGTAATGTCAAATAATCTTCAAAGACGATTAATAAGTACTAAGTCAAGAAATATATAATTGTTTCTTTAATACTATTACAAATTCAATTTAACCATTTTTAAATTATAAAGTCCTCAATTGGGAAGGACATCTTCAGTATGAATTATGTAGTTATGATTTGTTAACTATTTAAAACAAAATTAAAAAGAGGATATTTGCTTGTAATATGGTTAATACATAATGGTTACAAAGATGACCTAACTACTTGATATGATTACTAATAATCATTCAAATAATTGAATAATTCAACCTAAACTTTTCAAGACTTGCATGGAACTTTAAAAATTACTTTGTCGTTGCTTCAGTATTTGACTTCGATTAAGTTTATTAATATTTTATCATATATACAACGTTGTAAAGAAAACTCAAAATTAAACACATAGAAAATAATAATTTCATCAATCCATCTATATCTTCAATGACACATAATAACTTCATTACTATCAACTCATTGTTCAATCATGATAATTTTGATTCAAAGATTAAATGTTACTCTTGAAAGCCTTCGGATGCATTAATAAGAGCATGTAGCTTGATTTTGATGCATCATTAAATTGAAAGCATCAGTAGTCAAATCACAAATGAAATTTTAATAATTGATCAACTATACAGATGGAAGATTTATAATTTAGATGATGTCGGATTTTATCTTATAGGTGAACTAACTATTTCGATACACGTTATAATAGGTTTCTATAATTTAATATATAGATACAGTAAAAAACTAGTGAAATATATTTACTTAGTTGTCAATATCGACCAGAACAATCATATGATAATAATATAATACTATTGTTGAAAAATTGTAATGAATAAATGAACAATACGATATTTTAACAAGGAAATTACATTCTACATATTTTATTTGCTCGACTTAGTAGTTCTTATTGACCTTTACAAATAATTTATTAAAAATTTAACAATAGATTACAACAGTATGATTTCTTGACACCAAAATAGTATCTGTTCATTGTGCCACCGTGTAATGCTAATAGAGAATAAACTAGAGAAATGAATTGAGAACGTTTTGCTTTGTGTCAAATCAATTTATATCTTCTAACTAGGACAGATGAGTGATACTATACAAAAAAATATATTGAAATTCACACCATTTAGGTAAACCATTTTTCGTATATTGAGAATGAACTACTGATATTATTTGGTACCACATATTGGCTTTCTATTTGAGTTAGGTTATAAACTGTTATGTATAAGTCAGTCAATTATTATTAATACATATATTCTATGATTATCTTGGTGTATAGCCACGAGTTAAGGACTCTTGAATTCAGTAAACTGACTAGGCTATTATTTCGAATTTAATTAAATTATGTGAGTTGTGAACAATATTTTTACTTGGCCGTATTCAATTGATAATTTATGCATCTATTATATATTCATTATTCACATCATTGTTTTAAGTCTACAATTCGTTAAAGATGTTATATTTGTGAAAATTGTATCTTTCGAAAAGCATGCTTTCAATCATTGTAAATTTCAATCTACGATGTGACTCCATATTGTTCTGAATTAAAAAATCGGTTTATTTGGACTTCATCTCGGTTATTGTCATTTATAAAGATTAAAATTTGATATTGCTTCGTCTGTAATCGTCCACCACCAATGAATATTCAAAACATTTCGATTTATTCGTACTATATATTGGTCATTCTTAATCGAAATTTTGAAATTTGCATTATTTCGTTGTTACGTGGAAATTCAGTGGAACAGGAATTTTATCGTCAAATATATGGTAGATTCAAAGAGTCCTCCATTCTCATTTGTACCTACAATTTTAAATTCATTGAACCGTCACATGTATTGCTTTTGCTATTCATCACTTGAAAATGTAATGCAGAGCTCTCATGAGTGTTTAATATTTCAATAAATAAAATGTAGCATATGATTGAATTAAACATTACATTTCTTTAATTATTTTCATCTGAGCACACATATCTATTATTCTATTGTTATTTCATTTTGAACTTAGTCGATTGCTGAAAAGCAAGAATTAAGATTAACATATTGAACTTGTCTTCTTCGTCAAGAGATAGATTAATCTGTTTTCAATTAGTTATTCTGAATTTGAAAAAGTCAAAAAATTGTTTAAATATCTATCACTTTGATTACTTTGATATTTAAGAGAAAAATTTCTTTATTTTTTATTTCAACTGCAATTTAGTTTAACTCAAAACTGAACTGATGCTTAGCGTAATGTGTCTATTTTCTATTGTTGAATATATGTACCATAAACCGGATGTCCATTAATAAAGGCGAAAAACTTGCCACAACTAACTTGATCGGTATTTCCTTCACTGCTTCCAACTAATTCTGACCATGCTGATGCTGGATCGACATTATTAATACCATAATATTTATTTAAACGCTCAAATATCAGTTTACCAAAATCTTTTCTAATGTGATTATCACCTTTAGTCGGATTGTATTGATCGATCAAATATTTGATTCGATCGAATGTTGTTGAGCCATTATTTAATACAACAACAACACCAACAAATTCTTCAAATGACAACTTACCTGAATTATTGTAATCAAATGTATGAAATGCTCGATCACTTTCTGCTTTCGTCTGCTCGCCTGGTAGCATTTCATCATATTTTTGAAAAAATAATTTATCATCCATGTTTTGACCACCCCATGCTTCATCGTTCTGATATTGATCATAAAGGTTTAAATATTGTTGTTTCGATAAAGTTGTGATTTTTTCCAGATGATCTAAATCCCATTCTATGAATCTTGGACGATTAACACGATTGCCCATAGCTCTAAGTACAAAGTCGAACTATTTCTAGCTCTTAAGTAAAGCTTATATTATACTCACATATGATATATATATATATATTTATCAAATGTAAACAATCGATAGCGATGATGTATAAGCTGTATTCGTCTTACTATAACTCTGTTTCTTTTTTAATGGTTGATATTTTATTATTGTAGAGTGTTTTTTTTTCTTTCTTCTACTGAATTACATTTTCATTTAGCTATTATATAGTGCAGAAACCAAAATACGTTATTTTTGTGACTATTAACTGCCAATCAGCATCACATGCTTACCTGTACATTATCGATATAACCTTGGATTAATGATCGACTATTTGATTTTTTTTTCGATGAAGCGAGAAGATTCATAGCTAATGGTCCTACCAATAGCGTGCGCTGATTATTGTAGGATGGTAGAATAATTAAACGAAAATGTAAGTGAGTCGAAGAAAAAAATTAAGATCAACACGGTCTACGATAACGAAACACTTACTGTAATGAAAAAACATGTGAGCAAGACGAATACTACTTGTACATCATCACCATCAGTTGTTTACCTTTGATAAATATCAATTATATGTGATTTATTTATGAAAAGTAAATGTTTATTTTCTCTTCCTTATTAATTTTTATTTTCTTAGATATAATTATTGACAGTAAAAACGATAGAATAAAAATAAAATAAATGATTTAATTAAATTAAATTAAAATAATATGGATCAAATTGAACTTCAATCAAAAAATAAAGAATTAAAAATCTCGTAACTTATCGATAATCGAAGTTGTTTTCATCAAACATATTTATAATGTACATGTTTCTTTTGTTTTTAATTTTCTCTGATTCTTTTGAACATGACATTCTAACATATGATAGTGGGACGGCAAGAAGGTAATACAAGTTGGAAAAGATGGATTATTTGTCTTCCTCTTCTATCTTATTATCATATATTAAGACGTCATGTGCAAAAGAATGCGAGAAAATAATGTAGAAAAATAAAAATAAACATTTACTGTTCATAACTAAATCAATAAGTCATTTCTAAAAAACCGTAACGAATAGAAAGGTTTCTACGAAGAGAGAATACATACCATTGCATCAAACTAAAAGAAATTATACCAAAATACTATGATAAAAATCGGCAACAGTAAATTTGAATGATGATTCAAACAAACATGATACATAATGGTTAAGATAAAAACTCAAGAAAAGATTTTAAGTGAATACATGAAAGAAATCCTTGCATATAGACAACATGAAACTGATTTTGTCTGGATAAATAAACATCATAAAAACAAGAAAAGAAAAATTGAAACAAAAACACATCAAAACAAATTAAATACGTTCGTAGATAAAAAAAAGAACACAATCGGAAGAAAATCACCCATAACAACAAAAATCGACTTGCCAATATGTCATTAACGAGTGAAATATTGAATTAATAGAAGGACAACTATAAGTGATGTCAAAAGGATTGAAATTTTCACTAACACCTAAGCTTCTGAATGTATTTGACATAATCATAAATGCGGAATATTCATTAAATACAATGCCATCTCTGAGACTATCACGTTTATCAACCACTGGAAAAAACCTCAAACGAATAATTTAAATATCAAAGAAAGAAAAGAATTAAAGGAATTGAAAAATAACGAAAATATAATTATAGTTCAAGCAAACAAAGATGGAAAAAACTTTCATATGATGATCGAGGTTTTTCCAATAGTAGCCGCATAGTTGTTTTGCTTCTTCAATATCAAATACATTATCTTATTCTAATCAACAAACAATACAATGATAAAAAAAAAATCGTCGAAAAAAACAACAATGAGTTAGTCGTTAATAACGATGGTTACTATATTCATAAGCTCGATCAGGATGCAGTGAGAGTGAATGGAGCAGCTACAATGTTAATGTTTCACCTGTGCAACTAGAATCATCAGCTAAGTTGAAAAACACAATTCCAAGTTATTTACGACGATCGTTTCGAAAAGAGCTCAATCCATTCATCATCAGATAAATTTGGAATTGTATATGCTCTGTATGTCAGTCTTTGCCTAGAATCAGATGTCTAATGACAATTATGCGTTCTGTAGTTGAATATGAGGCTATGATGGTGGGAAGCGGGCTTTGTTTGGTTCAGCATTGGTGTTTTCAGGAAAGGCTTGCGCAGATATCGTCTCGACTGTCATACTAATTGGAAATGATTACTTGTGTTGGTTTTATTCCTTGTCAACTATTGAACTAAAGTAGATTCATCTTTTGGATTAATGTTAGATTTGAAGATGTTGAAGGTCTTCTTAATGAATAGAGTCCCGAAAATCATGATGAGGAAAGCATATTTCATCAGCAAGAGGTAAACACGAAGATAGAAATGCATAGACTGTATTTTTTCATTGATGACTATTGACTATTTGTGAATCAATAAGCTCTCCTGTATACGATTTAATTTTGCACAGTTTTTCACCTTGGCATCGACTACTAATGAACCGGGATCAATATACCATTTTTTTCATAATTGAAACAATTCTGTTTTCGGATGATGTATGAATTCATTCTCAAATATAAAACAGGAATATATGATTTCGCGATCCCATTGTTGTAGCTTCAGAATGATTGGCCTTCTTTTTGATTATCTTTTGTCATTATTGGAAATTCTTTCTCACGTCTAGATGATTGATGAAGCAATTTTTGATACTAATAGAATGAAATCCGGTGGATAATGAATCAATAACAATGAGATATCAATACAAATACATTCCATACAATATACAGTTCAGCAGAAGATTTATGAAACATGGATGTTATTAAATCATCATTCTCGTTTTTAACCAAGAAATCAAGAAAATCAGCACATGAGCGAATCTTATAATCACTCACAAATCTTAGGCTCAACTCCTGCTTTTCAGCAATCGACTAAGTCGAATTTCAATAAATGATAAAATATTAAATTAATACGCTTTATATAAATCAAAATTTTATAAATGTTAAATTATTTCGCTGATGAGTTTCATGTTGTTTATTAAGATATTACAACACTCGTCAGGGCGCTGCATGACGTATTATAAGTACAAACAAGAACAAATTTCGATGACAACGAAAAATAAAAAGTGCTGACGAAAAGGATGTAAGCATGGAGATTACCGAAGAAAAGACCCATACCTACACGCACAGTCATTTTCTTAAATTGTGGATGAAAAATAATCGACCTGAAAAAAAGTAATGAAAATAAATTAGAATAAGCACAAAAAGTGTATAATCGTACTTTTTAGTCAAAAAAATTGAATGAGCTTGGTGCACCTCCAACTGTATATTTTACGAGTCAAAATACTTTAAACAAAAGTTTAAAAGAAGTCTTTATTTTTACATTAAACAACACTTTACTAGCTCTAATTTGCCACATAATAATGTATGTGGAGGGTCGAGCCACATAGTCTGCGAGAAGAAAAAAGTCCTCTTTCTTTTGACGAAAGTCATAGCTATGTTAATGCTCGAAATAATATAGTCATTTTGTACTGTATTAAAAATTACTATTTTTCTTCTCGTTCTTTGAAGGGTATTATCATAGTGTACTTTATAAGTTAGCAAGAGGTTGTCAGATCAAGCTCATATTTTCAAATTTGCTACTATCTCTATGAGACCTTTTTTAAAATATAACTAAATCCTAAGTCAAAAAATTTTCTTCGGTACAATGTCCAGTTCTGGTTCGTGTTTGGGTGAAATCTCTCCTAATTATTCGTTGTTAGTTTTAGAACACATTGTACTTGTCGTATGGATCAGAACAACATTATAAGAGCATGAGATGTTTATACAGAATAGAAGTTATTGATTCAACAATAACGTTCTAGGACAAGATAATTCGACACAAATACACTCGACGAGAAGGAAAAAATACACCTCAAAAAAACGATACTGATACTATATAGATAAAAATTGCTTATCATAAGATACTTATATTCGAATAGAATATATCTTTATTGTATTCATATTCAACAAATGAATGAACATGACTGATTTATGTTGATTTCTTCATTCTTTATTCTACGTATTGCTCTAGTCCATTTTTAGTACAAGCAAAATTTTTTGAATGTCAAGCAACATATCCATATGATTGTTCTCGTAATAATGTTGATATCATTTCACATATTGTTGATGGTGCAACAATGCTATCTAAATATTTCATTCTAACAGCAGCTTGTTGTTTTTCACGAGTATGTCAGAACAATTTTTTCTTTATGCTGCAGTTATTGGTATCTATATATTATTGAGTAAAACTGGACAAATACGAATTGTCTATTACCATACATGATATTACTGCAAGCAAAATTTGTTTACCAGATGTAATCAAATCGCAAAAAAGGTGATATCCAATATTACTTTCTACATTACTAACAATCGGTCAGGGTATTACAGCATGAAAAGATTTCATATATTCAATACACATAAGACAACTGACACTTGAAACAATTGATAGTACTGAATCAAAATGTTATAGTATAATAACGAATGTTCGTTTCCAACTTTTCATCACTATGAAATGAGAATGAAGAGATAATGTACTAGATCTTCATATATTCAAGAAATTTCATTTATTCTAATTCGATTATCAATTACTATCATTTTAGATACTAGTAGCCCTAAAAGCATTTTTTTAACTAGAAAACATTGTTGAATATGGACAAGTATCATATTGTATGGTTATCGATGTGATTTACCTAATTATAATTAGTGTTTACATTGATATTAATGTTTATATACTGATTGGATAAAATCGATTGTCGATAATGATAATATTGTGATAGTCAAAGAAAGTACCCAGTGTTATTAATAATAAATCTAATAGTTTTATAATCATCACATTATTATTGATATACATTTGACAAACAGAATGATCACTAAATCAAAACCAATACAGATTTTTTGTCTTTCTCAAATTTTATGTATGAAACTATAGTTTATTATATTGATAAAATATTATCAAAGAGAAAAAAAAATAACTTCGTTATAAAACATCTGTAATTTATTTATCATATGAGAAAATTTCATTCATAAGTCATATATATATTGAAACTTGTTTTTTTTGCGATACCTGACTAGTTATCAAAAAAAAAAGAAAAGATAGAAAAAGAAAAAAGAAAACAAACAGTTCGAAAAAAAAAATATTAAACTGAACTACATTGTTGTTTTATTCTCTTGACTACATTCATAATCATTTGTGTGTCATGTTGAAATTTTTGTATATTTGTACAATTTTGATTACTAAATTGTTTAAGTGATCGAACAAATAATGTTAATGCATCGGATAATTGTCGTGTTAAATGAATTAATGGTGTTTCTATATGTTGATTTTTTGTTGAATGTTGAAGATGTTCGTGTAATGTTTCAAGTACAAATACAAGTTTATGTCCGGCAACGATAAGTGCTTTACTTTCATTAATTAAGAATGAAGTATTATTAATTTCATTTTGTGTTTGATTAAATTGTAATAAACGTGCATAACGCATAAACATTGATGATATATGTTCACGAATATGTCGATGATAACATTTTATAAGTGGATCTTTTATAGATAATGAAGGTGAAATCGAATAATCATCATCGATATAATCATAATCATCAGATTTATCATGATTTGATTCAGTAAGAAAATTAGAATGACATGTTTTTGAAGTTGGCATTTGTGACGAACGAGTATGATTTGCTATTAAACACAAAAAAAGAACAAGATACATGCATTTTTAATTTTATCCATAAGAAAGAAATTACAAAAGAATAAAAATGTATCTTAATCACTATTTAATGTAAACACTTTTCAGTTATTCAATATTCAATAAGAATAATAGAATCAAAAATGGTTACATAAGAGAATTTCTATTTCAATTGTCCAATAATTGATTTGTTTATTTAAGAAAAAGCTCTTTTGTGTTCATTTAAAGAAAAAAAAAAAAAAACAATCAAAATTATCTTACTCGATTTATTATTTTGAAAATTTCTATAGATTTGTGTTGTTGACATAGAAGTTGTCATTTTTTTATTTTCATTTTCATTTGTTAGTTCTTCGATTGGTTCAAGATTAAGTTTTTTAAATACATCAATTGGTATTGTTGAAAAACTCGTATGTTTTTGTTTAAGACGTAATTCAATAATAGGTTTTATTAATTGTATTATTTGTGTTGCTAATTGAATAATTCTTTGATTACTAGTTACATGTTCTAATTCATAAAGTAAATTTTGTTTAATAATTTTATATGTATGTCGATCTAATAAACAACCATTATCATGAAGAAACATTTGACATTCATGGATAAATAAACGATTTATTGAATCAATATTTGAATTTGATATTAGTTGACGATATTTATCAAGAAGTAATGAATTAATAGATAATTTTCGAAAAGAATCTTGTAACTGATCAATGTTAACTATAAAACAATAACAATAACAAAAAAAAATAACACGGATTTTTTTTGTTCTCGAGATAACGACATGACAATCAATGATACGTGACTAATGAGAAAAATATGAACTTAACGGGCCTTATGTTCGTCTCTCTCTTACATCATTTATTTTTTATGTAACTCGTATTCTTACTCTATATATAACATCATTTTCATATAATGCCTCGAAGCAATCTATAGAGGAAAAAAAAAGGCCTATAAAAATTGTAATGGTTCCTGTTTTTTTCCCAGTATAGACATAAATACAGATGCAGTGTTCGCACTTTGGTTCGTAAATATATAAATATATACGTATATGCATACACACTATGGTATGTTTATTTTAATCAATGCGTGTGCGCCCACTCAATAATAATCAGCATGGCAGATGCTAGTGTGTGAAGGTCATGACCGTAGAAATCAAACTTACTTGATGATACCAAACGCATACAATTGTTACCGTTCATAATAGATGTGTGAGATTCAGATGATAATGATGACGAGGATACATCAGATAAACGTAGATCCACTGTAGAATAAATTCCAGATGAACGTGATGAAGACTCAGGAGAAGAATCAATTGGTGTTGGAGTGCATGAATTGGAAATAAAGTCTAAATTATTATATATGTTCGAAATTTTTATTTCTATTCAACAGATGTTTATATCATGACTATAAAATTGTAATTTAAAGACAAAAAAATTGTGTATTGCGACAGCTGAGTATTATTTTTCTTTTTATTTGACTTGCAAATTAATTCTTTTCTTTATTCTTTTGGTTTCTTACCTGATCCTTGAGGTATATCATAATCATGATTGGATGATGATAATGCTGTTATTGGAATATCATAATCATTTGATAAACTATCATATATCTAATCGAATAAAAAATGTTCATTATCTCAATATTGATTTTATTTAAACTACTTACTGATGCTGTTGATAGACGCGAAGGAGAACGTATTGGTTCATTAGATTTAATCGTTGATGATATTGTATTTGAGATAAGTTTTAATCGATTTCCTGGACATAAACCACATTTTCCTTTATGTTCACATAACCACCAACCATTAAGACCATTTGGATTTTCAATAAGTACAGTTAATATATCACCTTTACGAAATTCTAATTCATCTTCATCATCGACATCATTATTATAAAGTGCAATAGCTAACTGCATTTTCTAGAAATAGAAAAAAAAGCCAAGATGATCAATTCGAGTATGAATGTCTTTTGCAAGAACAGATGTGATCATGATAACATAAGAAATATGGGACTATCCAATTTAATTATGATATCTTTTATTGTATCCTTCTGTTGTCATAAGTATGTACTCCATAACAAATTGAATGTGACAAAAGAATAATAACTCTTATGGATATTAGTCTCGCATTGCTTAGACTATACAGATATATTTATATGAAAATAAATCAAAAATTTGTTATTCTATATATATATAAACAATAAATTGGCTTTCTTGTTCTCTCTAACTTTACCATCTTCTCTCTTGAACATCTTGCAAGTGTTTATATATTATCTTACTCAATACAAAATATTTAAAAATGATATTTGATCTTAAAAGATAATCGATGAAGGACATCCTATCATGATTTTGTAGCATAAGAAAACGAGAGAGGCAAAAAAAAAGAATAAAACTATGTTTAGAATAGTGTATAGTGTTTGATCGTTACCGATTAGAATAGAGAATGGTGATGGTTATGTAAATTTCATTATGTGCAAAGCGGCAAGGCTATTTTCTCGTATTTCTTAATTCTCTGAAGAAGAGTTGTTCCGATTAACATGGTCATTGTGTTCAGTTTTAGAAAGAGAAAAGAAAAGAGGACCGATCAAACAAAAAAAAAGAAAAATTGACTCACCGACTGTTAATATCGTAGCAATAATTCGAACAATAACTTTCTATGTAACATATACACACATATGCAAGGGTGAAATCGGTGTCTCGATTAGAGCGAAAAGAGAGAAAAAAAGTCGATAGCGCTATGGCCACCATCTATTCCGTTCTGCCATCACTCTCTTCATTCCCCTGTTCTCTGTACACAGAAAGCAAGACGTTTACGCATACAGGACGCAGAATAATATAATCACTACCATATAAACGAGAGAGTGGCGAGCCACAATAGCCTATCGTTTAGGTATTATATGAATGTACGGTAGAAGCTTCAGTTTGTTTTTGTTTGTGCACGTCTTTACTAATCGTTTATTATAATCTGAACTCCGCCTTTTACGATTGACCTTCACTTGATTTTATCGTGAATGAACGATGATGCAATATCTAGTTTCTCCGAGAACGAGAGAGGGAGTGGCGAACGAGAGATTCAATCAGCACAATGTGCAGACGACAAAAGATGAAGAGTAGAGTTTATTAAATAAACACGGAATAAAGAGTAAGGCGTTCCATATTAATCTGTCTCTAAACAGATCAACTGCCGGCGACGACATGATGCTGGATACGATTAGTAGTAAAATATGCTTGCTCAGCAGGCATTATGGTTGCATAAGAAGCACTTAAAAAATTTTCGTTGTTATAGGTTGACAAACAGAAAACATTCTTGAAAGAAAAAAAATCTTCATTTCTTCTTTCAAAGAAGGTTGAAATCACACATACATGTGTATGTACGTACATTTCAAGTGTCAGGTATCTGTAAAAGACATACAAATATAAGCGATAGAGAGAAAGAGAGAAAAAAAGACGAAAGACGTCGATTTAAGTAAAAATCAATTTTATAATAACCTTGTATCACATCTCAACATCAAGAGAATTTATACAGAAAAATTGATTGTGTTTTTATAAACGATCAAACAAAATGATGATGTTTTTTTTTTCTTTTTGTATGTTTTATAGTAGAAATTCGATAGCTATTTATATGTTCAATACACCAATGTCTATAAAATTGTGCATGTAATACAACATGTTATGACATTGGTGAAACCATCCTTGGTTATTCTTGTACAAATATATCCTTGACAATGATACTGAGATGTGTGACCCTCAATTTGTCTTCAATAAGTAAGCAAAAATAACGTACAAAATTGGCAATTTGTCAGTTTCTTATTTCTTTGTATTACCTTATACCATTTGTATACCTAAAGGTCAATTGACACAAACACTTTGTCTATGACACTCGATCAACCGACTAACTACGAAGATAAGAAATACAACATTATACTCTCTTATCATAGGATACAACATAGGCTATGTTGTACAATAATAGAGGACCATAAAACATGGTTTCAAGTATTAACTGGCATGTGACCTTCAATCAATCATCATTGTTGTCCAAATGTTTGAATTAGAAAGACAAAAAAACTACATGGTTATAAACATATTTTTAAGAAGAATGTCCCATAGATAATCAGATCAATGAATCATTAACATATTCGTTTTATAATTGTACTCTAGTTGGTATTAATCGTAAGGGATTATCTTAAGAGAGTATTCGATAAAATATTTGCACATTGTTTCTTTTATTTAATCCTTTAAAACGTCGAACTTAATCACTAATGTAAAATGTTAGAAAGGATTGAAATACGTAATCATACATGTTTTTATTAAAATGAAGAATACAAAATAAATAGTCGATGACTAATTATTTTTATTAAAATACTAAAAACTTACATTTTTCACATGCGAAAAATAAGAAATTCTACCGAAAAAAAAATTGATTTAGTATCGACATCATTTGATTATCATATTGACTAATTTAATATTCAAGTATGATTATATAGGTTCATAGAAACAAAGAATTGTCATAGATATATAACAATGAAATTAGAGATATGTGTAATATAACAGTGCACAATATTATATGAAAATACAATTAAACTTTTTTAAGACAAGCAATTAAGAGTATTATATGTAATTGATAGAATTCTAAATAATGAGTTTTTCATACACTTGTTAATTTATATATGATATTATTAATTACATTCCACAAAACAGCATGAATGATAAAATATCAATTTCTTCGATTATAAATTTTTGCTTGTCAATATATCTACTAAGTAGTAGACTATCAAAACAGGTGATATGTACATTGATGAAAAGTTCAAAAGAATTGAATATCACAAATCGTTGTTCATTGATCTATATTCTAATATGAATATCGTTTTGCATCACTTAATTCTTTTCTCTTTGATTGATACAAACATAAATCATATTGAGCAGAAGGTCGATATACTACCGCATGTTATGATTAGTGTGATGACCATGTAGACATTGTACGAGTATTATTATTATAATATTAACAAAATCTAATGCAATAAAATGACGATTGAATGCAATCAATTGCCTGCTAGTTATTCTTAGATGATGTTATCTATATGTAATTCGATTAGTTATCTTGTATGTAAAAAAAAAAAATAAGAGTAACATAAGGATTCTTGTTTAGTTCTATTATTAAGTAAAGATCAGTATAAGAATTAATTTTGAAGAAACTCTACTTTATCAATGATTGATTGTATAAAATATTCGGTTGTTAGATATCTAAGAACAATTCTCTTCACAGAAAGTTAAATATAGTTCAAAAAGTAACATTATATCACCTATTTTATAGTATCATAATACAAAGATGATTTATTAATCCACTATTAAAGTGTAGTTTCGGAAAATTAAGTGTCATGATCAATAAGCAAATGTATACATATTCTTGTCTGACATGCCAAACATTGACAACATATTTTCATTTAGAGTCAACACTGATAATAGTCCAAGCTTTCATCAATTTCTATGTGTACACATAGCATAGAGTTTTTTTTTGCAACTACTTATACAACGAATTTATTCCGATGTTAAACTGTGACATGCACGAAAACAATGTTTCCTTGATATAATAGACATTTTTTCCTTGGAAATATTTCTTTGATTATTGACGTTGAATTCTATTAGAGGTTATCTTTGAAAATCAAAATCATTGGAATGGTTATCATAAAAAATATGATATTCATTAGAATCTTGTCTGAAACAAATAATATATTTTTTAATATTTTAAAAGCAAATCTATGTGACCAATGATACCATCAAACTCTTCCAGTATGACAATACATCACCCACTCAATATCAATTAATATATGAATAATAATCTGCATGTAAAAAATCTTTGCACAACATGTCTAAACGTTTTTTGTCTACTTGTCAGTTACAAGAGAGAATCATGAGCAACCAGCTAGAATCAGAGTTTTCTTCTAGCTTAAAGTTAATTCATGGAGAACAAACAGTTTGACGGAGACCAAAATCGACACCTATACAAAATATTTCATGTATTTTAGTTTTGTATTTTGATAAAATCTATCTCAATCCAAACTATTGGAAAGTTTTTTCTTTTTATACATCAGGTTTTAGAGCGAGGATTGCTGTAGAAAATACCTAATTCGTTTCTCTTTTTAGATATGTCTATAAATAATCGAAATCTATTACATTTCAAACAGCAAAATTCAAAAGAACTGTGTTGTTTCGAAAAATGGTGTCTTACTTAACTTAAAGAGCAATTGTTCGAATACTATACATAGAGGTCGCCTCTTTTTGGATTCTAGCTTACTCTAATATATAATTTAGTAGAAACTTAAATTCTTTGCAAGAGTAGAAAGTCAAAACTATTCTAAAGTCTCATTCAGAGAAATTATGAATAATTGAAGAAAGTCTGTTTTACTTCATGCAAATTACATTTTTGATTTATTTAAATATTTGGGAAACGCGAATTTCGCCGTACTGACTTTCGCACTTGACTTTCTGCAATTGCCAAAAGTTGTGTTTTTGTAGGATTTTCGGCTGTAAACAGGAGGGATCTTTGGCAATAGCCAATAGTGCAGTTTTGGCAATTATCAGACATCTTATCAAAAAATATTAGGCAACTAATTGATCATAGTAAAGAAACTCTACTTTCGGCAATTATTTTATTTCGTGAACTNAGTGATCGTCCATGAAATCTTTCAACAACTATAACCACAAAAAAATCTTTACCAGATCGAACGAAATCAGCACCACATTTTGGTGGTGTTCATAGAAAGGTAAAGAAAATTTACGAGTATTCTTATTCAGGTGAAGACCAATTATTTTTCAGTTACTTTTCAAACAATATCTGCAAGTATATAGAAACTGCTTTCCTAACTAGAAAACATTTTGTTTTTCACCTGATATTGCACTGAAAAAAAAACCAAAAAAAGATATATTTACTAGCACAAGACACTGTGAATTTTTGAATTTTATTTCATAGGACCAATCAATTCAACCTCGTACAATACATTCTAGTCCAGCTGTATTTGATATGGATTATGTTGTTGAAAGATTTCATGGACGATCACTTGCTTTAGCTCATTCACAAGAAGAAATTGAAGAATTAGATTTAAGAGATAGTAATGAAAAAATAAACGATGAAAGGTAATTCAATTGTAAATAGATGAAAGTTCAAGTTTAATTGATCTATTTGAAAAAAATAAGAAGATTTTCAATTAAATACATTTTTATAGATAATTAATTGTTGTTTCGAAAGATTCAAACATTTATTCACAAGATACAGTGTTAGTTCTATCTATGATTTCTTTCTTGAAATCTGTATTAAGCAGAGATAAAAGCGAAAGTGATCGACAAAAAAATCTCGACTGATTCTATCTCTGATAGAGACACAATTTGACTTCATTCTGGTCCATCGATCATTAGAATAGGTCTCTGAGATATAATTACCGATAAATAGCACTTCTGTATAAGTGATCTACAATCAAAAAATGTCAAGATACAAAGATAGAAGAAATATTGGAATTATTATTTTTTTTTTGTTGAGATTTATGAGTAAGACTGAATTATGTGAACAGCTAAGAATACTGCAAGAGTGTCTGCAAAAATCTATGAATATTGGTAATTTGATCATTTTCTGAGAAATAATGCTTCAGACTGTATTTTATCTTGAATACAAATACTTCCAAATCTGAAAGAAAATGACTTCTTTTGAAAGTATTTATTTTCAAGAGAAAATAGAATCGTGAGCATCATTATTCAGAGAATTGATCAAATCAACGATGTTCATAGACTTTTATGATTATCCTTCTGGGTATTTATATGTATTAAAATAAATTGAATGATCAAAATCTTCTTCAAGATTTATCTGAATCCGGTGTTCATGAGCATAACTCATGGAACTCTATGTGTTGGGTAGAATCAGATCTATGTTTACTTTCCTTTGGCAATGTTTGCGTAGTTTATTAGTACTCGAGATTTATTGAAATGCTACGAGCTCTTTGACATAATTTTCAGTTAAATGTAACAGATTCCAGTCTAATGTAACGAGAATCATACTTTAGAAGTATGATCCCTCACATCATATTACTGACATTTCTATCTATTACGATTTGTCATGTGAAAGAAAGAGTATTGTAAGATGATCTGTTGTTTATCATCTGTTTGTATGTATAATAACAGAATTAACATTTAAAACGTTCTTGTTTAAAATAAATGCAGATCTTTCATATCTTATATTTTAATATTTGACACTGTTATTTCTGTCTTCTCTTAACTAGAAAATTTGTTCGACGTGGCACATATCGTCTTCGCAAAAATCGATTGACACCAAATATTTTTCAACCAGATGAAGCATTACAAACATTAACAGAATCAACAATAAATAAACAAAGATTAATTGAAGAAGTAACGCGAAAAGTTAAAGAAGCTGAAAGTAAAGCACAAGATCTTAGTATTAATATTCAGTAAGAATTCTTTTTTTTTTTTTCTTTTATTTAATAATTTTTCTTTTTTGTCATTTGAATATTTATTAGATTAAAAGAACAATTAATAAAAAGTGTTTATGCATCAACTAAAGATGTCAAAGACACAAATGAACAATACGAACAACATATTAAAACGTTAGAAAAAGTAAGTATTTTAAAAAAAGAATAAAGGATAAATAAAAAGTAAAAATTTTATAATTTATTCTTTAGGAAGTAGATAAAGCTAAACATGAATATCAGGATTTACAAAAAACAATGCAACAAATAGCAACGAAAAATACAAGTGAAAAATCTAAATTAGAAAGGTAGTATTATATAATATAATCGTTATTTATATAATATTATATCAATAATTTCAATATAGTGAATATCGAAAAAAATGCGATATGGCTAAAGCTCGTCTTGAATCATTACAACAAAAAGAAAAACAATATCGAGAACTCATGAATAAATTATCAGGCAATAGCGAAAAGAGGTAATTACTTTCCTCGTTTTAGCGCAATACTAAGACAAAAACTTTTTGATCTGTGCATTTTATAACTTACAAGGCATTCGTTATCTTTGACATAAAGGATGTAGGTTTCGGAAAACGATTGACTGTAAGTAATGTTTTTCAATCGAGAAATTTGAGTAAAGAAACTTTTCTCGTATAGTAATAACAGTATGAACTTCATTCACAGCTTCATTTATTTAACTAAACAATCAATTGTTTTGTGGGATGAGAACTGCTCCTATTAATAGACGGTCAATAAAGATTAGTTTTTCAGATGGCCTTTTTCATATGATGAGTAAATAGATTTTTCTTTCACTTTCTTCGAATGTGTAAGTCAAGATGAGATTCCGGCTTTTCTTTTATTTCTATACTAGAGAAACTTTATTCAAGAATCTATTTCCGTTTGGGAAAATTTTTCATTTTAGCCGCAGTTTCTGCAACTCTGGTCCCAGTCAGACAAAAATTTTGAAAAACGCGTTTAAACGCACAATCGGGAACCGCGATTGTAAGCCATTAACGCTCATTAAAAGAACGCACGAAAACGCGTTTGTTGGCGTTTTTTGTAACTTTATGGGCGTTAAAACGGCGAAAACTCCAATTTTGGAGCGTTAAAACGTATTATTTTTAAGTTCTAGAATAATAGTGCGTTTTAACGCTCAAAAACGGGAATTGTCGCCGTTTTAACGCCCATGAAGTTACAAAAAACGCCAACAAACGCGTTTTCATGCGTTTTTTTAATGAGCGTTAATGGCTTACAATCGCGGTTCCAGATTGTACGTTTAAACGCGTTTTTCAAAATTTTTGTCTGACTGGGGTGTGGGTTCTAGTCTTTTCTTCATCTATTTCTACGGTCAACCGTTAAGAAAAGTTCTTCTTGAGTCAATTTTTAAAATCACTCAAAATTTAGAAATTAGTTCGAATGAAACTTTCCATAAAAACACAGGATATTTCGAACTTGTCTAATATAAAGTACACAAATCAATGAACACTTTTCTTTTATATGATTTCAACAGTGGAATATCTAAGTAAATAACATTGAGTGTCTCGGATCACTGTTTTCATTGTCAGATATGCTTTAAATCAAATAAATACAATTGTTTTAATCGTTCGTTGACGAATCTTCATGCATTTTTACACATCAAAATCTTAACAAGATTATTTTTTCTCACTCCATCTAAATTAGTCTCTATAATGCATATAATTTTATTGATTATCTCTCTAGAATAGAAATTGAAGACTCCTTTTTTTTTAATGATAAATCTGATAAAGTCATATTTATTTTTCTCTGGTACAACTCGACAAGTTCAGAACTGAACTCAACTGTTCAAACAATTTTTCTGATAGGATCTAATCTGCTCAATCCCTGTTTTCAATTATTTTGTTTTGATTCACTGAACCTGAATAGAAATCTTCTTATATTCCGATTTTGTTTATTTAGAATTGCTGATCTTCAAGCGGCTCTCTTTCGTATGAAACAACAACATGAAACAGCTCAAAAACGTATACGTGAAGAAACGGAATTAAAAAATAAATTTGAACAAGATCTTGTACGTGAACAACAACGTATACAAGAATTAACAATTCAAAATGAACAGCAACAAAAAATTTTAAAATTAAAAACTGAAGGTCTTGTAGCTGCACAACGAAAATTACGTGGTGCTCCTAATGGAAATATCAATGACGGAACAACAACAACGATGACCACAACATCAAATTTTGAAGTTGAAATGGAAAAATTAGTGGCGGAAAGAAAAGAATTAGAAACATTAAGAGATGATGTTCAAAAACGTGAAGAACTTATTCAAAAACGAGAATTATTACTTAATGAACGTACAGAACTTGAAACAAAAAAAATGCGTACAAGTCAAGTATTAAATAAGGTTTAATTTTATATTTAATGTATTTTTGAAATTTAATCAATGAATATAATTAATTTAGAGTTTAAAATCAGTTAATGAAAAATTAAAAACTGTTGATAAACAACAACCAAATCATCAAATGATACGTGAACAATTACTTAAACAAAAACGTTTATTTACTGAACGTTTAGAACAACAAGATAGTGTATTAACACCATCAGAAGAAAGACGTTTAATTGAAATTGATGAAGCTATTGAAGCTATTGATTTAGCTATTGATTATCAAAATAATATTATTAATAAACGAGAACGTGATGTTCAACAATCTATTCGAGCAAGTCAGGTATGAACACCTCATTCGAGCATATAAAATGACGAAAAATGTTCATGAAAGTTGATTTCGGAAAAATTAATATTAATCAACTTGTATTTGTCATAGAACAACTAAATATGATTAAATTTTTATCAACCATAGTAATTTATCACTAAAATTAAATTATTTTGAATAAAGTTTTATGTTCATATATGCACTTAAGAAACAAGAGAATAGAAAATAATTATTATATTAAAAAACTGTTAGTACAATGCCTGCGAGATTAAAATCTGAAACATAATGTAGCGATTGATGCTAATTACAGAGAGATTATTTTATTTTGTCTACCTTGAGACAAATTTCTTTGATCCTTCTTTTGCTTAATCCTCCAGAAATACAATAAGGAAGTAGTTAGTATTTTGTAGCGAGTCGTTATCGATATACAATCTATGATCATATATCAACAACGTCTGTCAGTCTGTGACGGGCAGAATATTAATTCCTGCCCTATACATTTCAACACCCTTAGGTCGTGTTTTTCGATGATGGATTACTACTCTAACAGAATTACTGACTTCAGAGTGGCGATATCCTGCTCCTAGTACACTGCAGATACGTGTTCAGTACTAAAGTTTAATCTATTACACTAATAAGTGTAAAAGCATTCAATATCTTATGTAGATTTTTGTTTTCGGAGAGTCATTTTTAAAATTCAACAGATAAAGAACAATCATATAGTGTGCTAAACAAACACTATAAATCTCAGGAGCGGAGCCAATTTTTGAAAGAATGTTACCATTTATGTGTTAGATTGATACAACAATAGAAATTACTCAAAATAAGCATCAAGATACTATGTTTAAGTATAAATGACAGAAATTCTAACTGTGTTGAAATCTGAGATTTAACAAAATCCAGTATCAATGAATGAGATTTACACAAGGAAGAAAAAGCAGATTTTTGCGTCCAAAATTTTTCAAAATCTTTTAAAATCTGAAAATCTGCTTTTTCTCCCTTGGGTTTACACCATTTTTAAATATTCTAGTGATTCTGCATTTCTGCAATATACATGTAATAGGTATGTTTGCAATAGGGTATTTGGGCTATTCTCTATAATTTACTGTTAACAGAATCAGATCTGCTGTAATATACGAATCCTCAAAATATCATATGTCCACTAAGATAGCTTTCATGTTATATTCGTAAACAAAAAAGAATATCGCTGTCGATTAAATTTAACTATTAAGATTTTTGTCGAATATTTCAATTCTATTTTTTAAATATAGTTCAATAGAGAAAACTTTTGTTTTAGATTATACTATTTTAAACAATCAATTAATTATATTTTTCTATTCTTTTCCTTTTTAGGGTTCGGATTCTCCTCTTTTTAAAATAGGACAATTAAGTGAAAATGAATCTAAAGAACTTTGTCGTAAATTATTTGAAAAAGTCATTGATCTTAAAGAAGAAGATAATAAAAATCGTCGTGAATTTGACGAAATAAAAGTATGAATATTTTCTATGAATTTTTTTTTTTTCGTTTTTATTTTTCTTATTTTATTTTTCTAGTCTCAATTACTTGAACAAACTGAAATAATAACTGAATTACAATCACGTATTCAAACATTAACACTTGATCATGATCGTCGTTTAACATCTATTCAACAAGCACATGAAGAAGAAAAACAATTATTACTTGGACAATTACAAGAATCATCAACTCAAATGAAAGATCTTGAAAGAGATTTATATTTTTATAAACATAAAACAAGAGAATTACGCAAATCTATGGCAACATCAACAACAAGTGCACTTGATACATCAACGTCATCAACAACAGGTGTTACACGACGAAAAGAATTAAATCAAAATGAAGATGATTTTCCAACACAACTACCAACACCAAGAACAGCTGTACAACAACATCAACCTGCACCATTTCTTCTTAAAATAGGTAATCGAAGTAATTCAGCACATCAAATACAACAAGATGAAATTAAAAAACGATAGTGCAACATAATAATATCATAGATGTAGATTTCACACAGTGAGCATTTTATTGAAATTCAAAATGAACAAAATATGATTATATCTTCTCTCTCGTTGGTTTTTCTTTCTCTCAATTTCACAGTGTTATCATTATTGTTTTGTTTTTTCTTTCTTTTTTTTTTAAATTTTGTGTTTGTCAGTCGTGTGTAACATGCTATGTGTTTTGTAGTTTTATGCGTGGCATTTGATGTGACTTTTCATTTTGTACATGTTCCACGATTTAAATAAGAAAAAAAAACAAATAGAAAAATTTATGACACATGAATAATTATCATTTGAATAAATGCGATATGTTAGGATATTAAGAACAAAAACAAAACAAAAAAAGACTTGGATTTTGAATTCACTAACCATGTAATTCTCATCTTTTTAAAGATAGAAAAAAAAACATGTAAATGTTTACAAAATATAATACACCAAGACTAAGTGAATCTTGTCGATTGTGACAGCAATGCTATCTCAGTATAGAGAATGTTCTTCACATTCGCAACATATTTTTATCACTATAATGACAGCGATAACCTTTTTGCTGTGATGGAATCTCAAAAGAGATCAAGTTTTCTTTTCTTAGACATAAGCTGGTCTAAAATAATTTTTTTTCAAGCGCGCAAAATAGATATCAAAAATTATTGTTAACAGCTGAAATAAACAACAATTATATAAAACAACTACAGAAAGAACGATGACATCTTATATTAAGCAGCTGCCGAGGCTGCAGAGTCACATTTTTTTTTTGAATTCCACCGGGACTATACTCGAGTTTTTTGTCATCAATATCTAGCGTCCTCTGTACACATAACCAAATGAACGATCAAGATTTTAGCTCTGTATGGTCTTCTCTTAGAAAATAATCAATCTAAAGTTGAATTATAACCGACAGGCTGTATCTGAGTAAGTTGACGTCAGCTTTTTCTAGTCAGACTCGGAGTTGAATACAAATCAGATATGAAGTTAAATTTGAATGTGGACATGGACCAGACAAAAATTAAAATTTTGAACTAGAATTCAATTCAATCCTAGAACGACTCGTAGCTCTTTACTTCATCAACTTGAGCTTTTGCCGAGAAAACAATAGTTCTAGTTTAATCTAAACATTAAGCTAAAAATGTATTCTCTTTTAAAAAATTTTGACATGCTTATCTAACTATGTAAATAGACTGAAAAATTGCCAATTTTTGAGCTTATAGTTGTTTAAATGCTAACAGTTTCTTTTCAACGATCGTACATGTATCGAAAGGAAAAGTATAGGATCTTATATTCAAATTAACGCTCTTCATTGAACTTCGAAACCTGGCGCCGATAGCGTAGGAGTCGGAGAGTTCGTAAAGAATTTTTTTCTGAGTCAATGTCGGAGTCACATCAGCAAAATAGTCAAGTACTTTTACTCTTACATAGTAACAATTTTATGCTTCATTTGTTAAGTAATAAACAAATATACACTACCTTATAGATTCATTAACCATTTAAAGAAATATATATATAGAAGCCAAAAAAAAAGAAACATTTAAAAGTTTCCCCGCAGCCAGAACCGAAAAGTTTGACTTTATAGAACTCTAATTCAAAATGTCGACTGAAAAGTGGCTCATTTACTTTAAGCCTTCGGTTATAAAGCAATTCGCAATTGTTTCTCATATAACTACATCACTTGATGATTAATATTGATGACGATTGTTTGAAATTGTCAATAAACAATTTGTTCTTCATCTCTAATGAATTTTTCAAGTACAACAACAATTTGTGAATCACGTCTATATATTACTATCTGCTAAAACATTTATTTATTTATTTATTTATTTAAACAAACTTTTTTTTCAAACTGTAGATAAAAAACGATAATATTATTCTATTATTTATAAGTAGTATTATATTAATATTTTTTTTTAATACTTATTCTCTTCTACAATCTACATAAGAGCAAACAAACACCTGAATTTTGTTAAATTGATTATTTCGTAAAAGAATTTCTAATAATTTACTATCGAACTATGAATATAAGTTTTAAAAAAATTTACATTCTTTTTTCTTTGTTCTCTCTTGCTTTTTATTCAAGCCCATGTGCATTATATGTTGCCACATCAATTGTTTCGAATAGTTATTTAAAAGCAGGTACGAAAGTAAAAAAGAAAGAGAGAAAGCTGACAACAGCGTAAAAGAATTTTTTCTCTCTATCCAAGTGGTATAGTTTCGAGAGACAGTGAAGTGTTAATTTTACAGCTGCAATAGCAACGTCGTTGTCGACCAACAATTAATAATTTTCTGTTTTTTTTTTCAATAAATATATTGAAAATTTCAAATAAATAATTATGACTAATTGTAAGCCACATCAGGGTTCTATATCAACTGTTCAATTAAGTCCATTTGGTGAAGAACAATGGAATCGTATAGTAACATATTCACCAATTTATGTACATTGGACGGATATGTTAATGATGACTCAACAACGAACACATAAACCTTTATCGGGAAAATTAAATGTAATGAGTCGTATTGATATAAATACTCTTAAATTAGAAGATGAAGTATTACTTAATGAAATTCATGATATAAGAAAATCAGCTGCTAATCCATCAAAAGAAAAACCTGCAAATCAGGAATCAACAGTTATTGATGATACACAAAATCATCGAGATGCATTATCAACTACAGAAGAGTATCAAGCATCATCAACAAATTTCTCTCATGATTCAAAAGAACCTACAAAACATCATTCTAGTTATGTAGAGTCATTTATAGAACAACAATATAAAAGCAAGCATCCTGTTTTATCAAACCAGGTATATATTTTTGCAGAAACTCTAATCAATATATGTTTTTCTTTGAATTTCTAAGGTATGAATATAAATTTGTTTTCAAAAGCAATATAATTAGTTTTTCTTTTATTTGAATTTTTCAAAACTAAAAATAGACAAGTTGACCTTTACTTATTGAGAATCTCAATGTAGACGAAAATCTCTTATGCATTATTTCTAGGGTCACATTTTGTAAACAAAAAGAAGATGTATTGATTCATGAATAAACTAAAAATCTCTTTAATTATTCTATTTCTTTTCTTTAATATTTTCAGACTATCCCTCTGCGAGCTAATGGTGATAATCAAGTGAAAAAACTAGCTCAAATTAATTTCGGTACAAAATATTCATCTCCAATAATCACTCAACTTCGACAATCAGCAATTACTCGTGAAAATTCTTTCTTGACGGCAAATGATAATCGCAGTTCTAGTCCTTTATCAATTTCTTCATCAAAACGAAATGTTGTTAGTGCTCATGCAAATCATACTTATCGTCAACAACGAAAATCTCTAGCATCAAAATCATCATTATCAAATGATATGAATACAACGAGTAGTCTTCATGAACAATTAACTGGAGAATCATTCTCGTCTTTCAAAGGAGCACGTGCAAGAAGTACTACTAGTAGTCGTTCAACAATGCGTATGCTTAAAACAAAAAATGATCGTCAACGACAAAAACAACATATTGAATTAAAAACACTTTTAGTTGAACCATATAAAAAAATACCATGGAATGATGGAACATTAGATGAATCAATTCCAAATTCACTTGAAATAATGCATCAAATGTGTGGACCAGGAACTCCATTTGAACGAAATTTAAGATATAATTATCACAGACAATTAAATCAGTTAAGAAATGGTTCAACAAAATCTTAAATATATTGTTAATCGAAATTTTTCATTTTGAATATCAATTGATTCTTCTACTCTTCGATTAATTCATTGATAAACTATATCAATTGATTGTAGTTCTGTTTTTTTTTAATATTTTGTTCACGATTTTGTTTTTTTGTATATTGATTACGCAATAAAACAAGGAGAAATATCTAACCTAATGTTAAGTATTCTAGATTTAAATTAAGTATCAAACAGATATCTCTGATGAGACATCTCTATGTAACAAAATGTGATAGATGAAAACTATAAAAGACATTCATGTAAAAAATCGCATATTTTCACTCCTCTCTCCTACTATTCGCTAATATCTGGTTTTGACTGCTCCTCCTCTCCTGAACATCAAGTTTACAAAATTTATTTTAGCAAGAGCCCATTTGATAAAATCTACTATTTGTTTTTATATTCGACGACTAATATACCTTTTATCTACGTGGCTTATTCGTAGATGGTGATTCATCAAAGTGTGAGAAGTTGTTGGTTTGAAAATGCTTTAAAAAAACGACAAAAAAATTGATCATAAGTGCTCAGACATCCATATTCGTCTAATTTATCCCCTCTGACTGACTAAAAATATTCGGCTTTTACTCACTCTCTTCCTTTTCCTGGGTGTTCTTCATGGATGACTCCATCTTAGCTTATACATTTTCTTATCAACATTAACACATAAAAAAAATATTTTATAATCATGTTAATTTTTCTTTGTATTATTTATCTAATATCTTGACACAATTCTTGATCATCTTGAAAACATCAGCCAAGAAACATTCTCAGTTTGCCTTTAGTAATATTGAATTGATCATAGTACATTAGTAATGGGCCTTTTTCTTAGAGCTATTGCGAGTATTCAACGTCATTTTCTACTATTAAATGCTCTATGGTTACGTGCACATAAAGGAAGACAATGGATATTGCATTCTATTCCATTGATAGAGTTTGTGTGGTTTATTCACCTATTTATTATTTTAGAATATGATTTTAAATAATGTGAATGAAATTGTTAATAAAAAATCTTTATTAGCAAGAATATTGTTTTGGTTAATCTTATATGAATTATTTAAAATTCATTCACAACAAAAACTTATTCGGAAAATACAGCGAAGATGAACTATTCAATCGCTTTTTTTTTATCATTTGATGCTGTTGTTTCGAAGTATTACATCTTTAATAGTAACTTGATCTATCTCGTGATTGTCATTTATAATATTTAGTTCTCAATATGATTTTAGTTTATTATTGAATGAAAAAATTTGTTCATTTTTTCGTAGAATGCTAATAAATAAATGAATTCAACTATACTTTTACATTTAAATCTATTGAATCAATATTTTTATTACTTATTTTAACCGATAGACATTATTAAATAAAAACATACTTGTCTAAGAGTAACTACGAAAACTCGAGCAGTCAATTATTTTTAATAATGGCTTGTCTATGATACCTCTCCTTGGATATCATACTTCTTTTAAGAAATGAACGATTGATTATGAATGAAATGATGAAAACATGTATTTTAATTAAAGATTAAAATGCTTATACATTACTCATCGCTTGAATACTCAATCTCCTTCCATTCGCTTTGAAACAGTGTAACACGAAATAAAAATAAAAATTTCCTCTATATTTCATTAACAAGAACATATTTAAACATATTTCAAAAATCAAATGAATGTTTCACAACGAATCACATTATCAAGAGTGTTTAAAGTTCTTTTTCCTCTATAATCATCTGTCTATATTATGTTTAATAACATGTGCTATTTAATGATTCATTTGTGTCATATCATCAAAATCATCTGACTGCATGAACAAAACAGAGAGAGAGAAAGAGCGAACAAAACCGCGCGTCGACGGAATATACGAGAAGGCTTCTTTATATCTTTCATAACACAATTAGAAACACAGACTTCGAACATTTCTATCTATTATCTATGATCTTACTCAGTTTTCAATTTGTTTTTTTTTTGAATATTTATAAATATTAAAATATTCTTTTCAATTTAAAAATTTAGTAATCAATGTCATCGGGTGAGATATTGTATTCAATTGTTTAACATGTCTTATATATATATATATATATAGAAGATATTATTATTAAAGAAGAACCGATTGTTGATCGAACTATTCATTTCTTAATTCCAGCACTTTCTGCAGGTATTAATTATAAATAAGAAATAAATTATTTCTTAACTTTTTAATTTTTCTTCAAGATGAACCATCACATATTCTTAGTTTACCTGAAACATTTGCTATACAACAGAGTCCATTAGAAGTAGGTTGTTCGTTTATTATCTAAATAGAAATAAATGATATTAAAAAATATATAGTGGCGCTCAAAATTGATCATGCGCCTAATTGATTGCTTTGTTTTTCTCATATTTCAAGATGATTTCAATATATAGCGTTGTAATTTTCTCCAAAATGTAGTCATGTTTTCATAATTTATCTGCTCAGATTAATAGCTCACTATGTCCAATATTTCCTATGTCATACTAGAAATACTAAAAATGATCTATTTCGATATCGCTCAAAATGGGTCGTACACTACACTTGACAATACAAAGACAAATATACAATAAAAAATCTCGTATTGGACTCTTTTAAACGAGAATTTGCATTTTTTACAATGTTTTGACTAAAAATCAAGTGAAACGTTTTTTAAATATGTCTTTCTATTGAAAAGGACAAAATACACAGCATAAAATTCAGTCATTTTTGCTTATGATGTAGGATTAATTTTTCAGCAATATCGCAGTACATCAGTTTTAGTATTTCTAGTCTGGTACAGGAAATATATGACTGAGAGAGTTAATATTTTTAGTAGATAAATTAATAAAACAGGGCTAAATTTTGACGAAAATCACAATTTTAAATGTTAAAACTATCTTGAGACATTAAAAAAAACCAAGGTGCTCGATTAAGTCTATGATCAATATTGAACACCATTCTATATTTATTCTCATGATCATTAATGATGAATATTTCAGATACCATTACCATCAGGAAAATATATTCTTGCTCCAAGTCCAAGTGAATTATGTATATTTGCAATTTTGTTTGTATATCGTTCGATATATTTCTATCGTTTAGTTCATTATTATGAATCAGTTCAACCTCAAATGAATAGTATAATATCTTCATCTGAAGGTCTAATTGATCATTTAACATCTGAAAATTTTATTCATATCGTCGAAAATTTATCTGAATATTCAATTCCTTGTCCGGTAAAAGGAACTTAAATTTCTATTAATTTCCATAGAAAAAAGACAAAAAAAAAAATTAATTAGGTTTTACAAAGTCATGTGGATAAATCAACATCAATGATATCAACGGATGATTTTGATGAAATAACATCAAATCAGCCACCAAATACGGAATATTATTTTCGTCGAAGGTAAAATTTTAATATAATTATCAAATAGAATATTGTTTTCTGTTTCTTTTTTTTTTTATTCAAAAATTCTCCAGTCCATCATATTATGATTCAATTTGTGAATATTCATCTTCAACAATTGATGATCCAAATTTATTTATACATAATGAACAATTAACATCATATTTAAATAATTCAAGTAATAGTTCACCGAATTGTGATGTTAATTATCAATGGACTACATTGCCTGTTACAATAGCATCATCGAATAATACGAATTGGAAAAAAGTTCGTTCAAATGGAAATCATAATAATAAAACAAAAGCACGAAATAGTCGAAAACGTACTAAATTTTCTAATGGTGATCTTGAAATATTAAATTTATTTTTTGAAAGAAATCCTATGCCATCACGATCAGATATATCAATTTTATCAGAAAAACTTGCTTATCCACGTTATATTATTCAAGTTAGTTTTGCACTTTTCTATGATTGATCTTCTAATGTATATAAATATAAATGACTTTTTAGGTATGGTTTTATAATAAACGTCAATCACTTAAACGAGCTAATTCATCATCGTCTCGATTAGATAGAATTGCAAAATGAAAAATGATTTGATTTTTTTGAAATTTCAGAAATTTATTTGAGTTTTCTTTGTTTTTCTTTTTCAATAATAGAATATATTGTAGTCTGTTAATGTTCATTGATTTATATATTATAAATAAAATGATGATTGAATTAATAATCTTTTCATATGATTTGTAGTTGTGTTTGAAATTTAAATAAACTATTTGAAAACATATATGCTCGAAAAAATAAGAACCTATTAGCATTGAAACATATTCATTGTTTATTGACAGCATTGTGATGAAAATCTTATTATTCTCAATACTTACAGCGTACAAATGTAATAGAGTGTGCTTGTAGATCTTCTCTTTACCTTCACACCCTAGGTCAAATAATGCCGTAAAGGCACTGAAAGATGTTTCCCTTTGTGGAAAACCATTTCTTTTGGCATTCTTGATGGTTTAAACAAAATTCTATTTTCAAGTTCTATGCGCTAAAATACATTAGTTTTAGAGTTTTTCAAAAATTGTTATCCTTAGAAAACTAGTAATCACATTCAACTTCGAAAATTCTAGTTGGAAATCAAATTCTCTAATGAAATCACTATTTAGATTCTTATTAGTATTTACGTTAGTGGAAAAAATGGAAAACAAACATGATCAAATAATTTTGCGAGTCACTATGCTACAATTCATATTGTCATGAATGATACTATTGTTGATGTTAAAGACATCTCGAATATAGCACTAGTTCTTATGACTATTAAAGTATAGAATAGTAGCAACAAAGAATGAAGTTCGTTATCGCAACTGTATTACTATCTGTATATTATCTACTACTAGCTCGAATTTCGATATTTTGTAAAAGACAATTTTTGTTTTTGACTAGTTAATATAATAGTAGTGATAAGATTCATTTAATTCATAGATTCTAAATCTTCAAATGTATCATATTGTTTTCGTTTTGTACTTCATTCTTATATACTTAATCTCTTAATATTATTTATTGCATACATATACAATAATTTGATATGCTTTTGATAGAACAAAAATAATCAAGATTTCTTCAGTTCCATAACTATTAATATTTTAAATAAATTCATACGTATTGAAATCTGACTATTCTAATGTTATAATTTCTGATAAATTTATTAAATATACAATAAGACAATGTTCTCAGATGTTTGGCAAATAGATCTTTCACTCTATCAAAATGTTCGATGAAAAAACTTTACAATACTGAATCATTATTAAACGACTATTTTACCTATACAAATGATTTTCTCTATTTTGTTCAGATCTTTAAGATAACCATTCATCTTATATTTACAATAAGATGCTATCTTTTGTATTGCAATAAAAAAATGATTGAGCACTAAAAATCTAACGCCAAACACAAAAAAAAAAGGAAAAGAAAATTTATTCAACTGTAAAAAGAATTTTTTTCGTATTCATTGGTTTTTGTGCTTGTTCAATAGCTGCTTTATAATCGTTTAATAAAAATTTTTGACATTGTGGTGGTTTAAGTTGATCACGTCGAATAAAATCAATTAATTCATGAAGCATTGTTGCAAACTCACTTCCGGTATAATTTTCAGATTTCCATCGACTCATCCAAAAACCACGACAAATAAGATCATTAAATATAAATTCTGCTGTGGGAACAGTTACTGGTTGTTTACTCATACCACCATATGTAACTAATGTAGCTGATTTATCAAGTACACGAAGAAGATCACTTGTAGCTTTTCCACCAACACAATTAAGACCAAGTTTTGGTCGAGGTATAGTCGACCAAAGGGTTTTACGAAGTATTTCTAAGTTTATCAAAAAAAGAAAAAGAAAGAAATCTTTAAAAATATATTTTTTTTAACATTTTAAACAAACCTTTTCGTAAATCTTCTTCAACATAAATATGTTCAGCACCAATTGATTTTAAATAATCAACTAATTCATTTATACCTTCTGGACGATTTCTTACAATATTAACAACATTAATATTCCATAATTTACCCAATTGTATAACAGCTTGTCCAACACTTGAATTTCCAGCATTTTGTATAACTGTATCACCTTTTTCTAATGTAACAAAATCTTTTAATAATCGATATGCTGTACATGGATTAACTGTTAATGTTGCAGCTGATTCAACTGCAATGTCCGATGGAATTTTAATTAAATCATTTATTGATACAATTCCATATGAACGCCATTTACCCCATTCAAGTACTTTAGGTATAACCCAATCACCTGAACGAAGTTGTTCAACCGCTGCTCGATGATCAATAACTTGAAAAACACCTTCATTACCAAATGTTGCTGGTAATGATGATGGAAGTAATGCATATTTTCCTTCAACCATATTTAAATCGGCTGGATTTATGGGTGAAGCTAATAATTTAATTAATACATCATTAGGTTTTAATTGACTTGCATCAATTGTTGTTGTATTATTAAGTTTAAGAACTTCACCGGGAACACCATATTGTTCAGCTTGTAGTTCATGAACTGCATATGATGATGCGAAACGATAATGAAGTATAGTTTGAAAGCGTTTAAAAAGAATTAAAGAGGATCTCATGTTATCTAAAAATAAAATTTATTCTATAAAAATATGATTATTTCTAATATTACAATAATGCATTATTTAAAGTTTCTGATTATTTTGGCAAGAAATTAATATTTGTATATTATTTTTAACAACATCAGTTTATGATAATAATGATCATGTAAAAAGATTCTTCGTTTTCATATTTTTTTAAATTCTTCAAGAATAGTTTCTTATTTTAGTGTTTCACGAAAATGAACTTGTTGACATGGTTTTCTTCTTATTGCATAGAACTGAATGCATCTGAATCTAGAAAAAAATAGGATGAACCACCACTCAGAAACAAATGATGTCACTGTAATCGTAACCAATCATACGACAATAAATATTCATTCTCTCTTTGTTTGTTTTTTTAGCTTTATAAGATTTCATTCATTAAAATTTATTCAAGATGCCAACAATGCGGGGCGATGCAATGCGTGGTTTAGCTGTTTTTATATCGGATATTCGAAATTGTAATGCTTTTAAATTGAATAATATAGAAATTTATGTTAAATTAATTTGCTTTTCATTNCCTACAGATAGGTCTACTTGTAACTAGAATGCCCTGAAATTTTCAGCTAAAAGATATGTTTTCTTCATGAGATATCAAATCTCCAAAAATCAATCATATTTCATGAAAGATGTGAGAGGCTCCTGTATTTTTCAAGGTTCAATATCTCGTGAAGAAAACATATCTTTTAGCTGGAATTTTCAGAGCACGTTAGTTACAAGTAGACCTATTCGTAGACGAAACTTCAGATCGAAATATCGTCATTCGATTTGTTAGCGTATACTATGCTATAGGCGAAAATTCCAGTAAAATGGCTATAACTCTGAACGAAAGGCCTATGGGCCCTTATCTTTTTTGGGGTTTTTCATATCTTACTGGGATCTATCTTATGCACAGAGTTCGAACTCAAAACCGATTAATCACTTCGGGTACCTCCCTCGTTAGTAGTAAAATTTGCAAAAGCAATAATGAAAATACATACTTATGCCGTCTTCAACCTAACAAGAACATAAACAATTCTTCCACTGAACACTTTTTGACCCTTTCACGGCTTAGCTATTTTCCATCAACAACTTCTGTTCAAAACTTCGCCGACTAATATCAACAGAAAGATAATACACCCAAGGTGGATGCTGCACTTGCTTGACATTGCCATTATGATATTCTCATTCTATTCAAGGGTGTTAATCGAGCAAAAGCATGTCTCTGTCCACCCAATTCTTTTAGTTCTTAAGGTCAGTGGCAAAATCAATATGTTAGTTTAACTTTGCAATTTAAAACACACAGTATTCTTTCACCTCCAGTTATTTTTCAATGAATCATCATGCTCATTGATGACCAACGAAACATTGTACCAAATCATGAACAAATAACATATATGCCTGCTCATGATTGTAATATAAAACTTAATATCTATCTACTTTATCCACATAGTCCCAAACATTCATCAACAAATTATTCTATTCGTATTGATCTTTTTCATAAATCAACATTAAATTATTGGACGAGTGGGTATTTGTCAATTCCATTTCAGTTTCTTCCTGTTAATCGAATATCGACTCAACTAATCATTTCTGGAATACAAGAAAATGAACAATGCACTTTATCATGTGGAGAACATGGTCGATGTATGAAATATACAAACATGAACAATTCAGTTTTTTGTCGATGTGATCAACGATATTTTGGTACCTTCTGTAATCTTACACATCAATGTCAATGTTCAAATGACTCATTCTGTCGGACTTCATCTATTTGTGTGTGTTCTTTGAACAAGTTCGGCTCACGTTGTTATTTGAACAGATCAATATGTCAATCAAGAAACAATCCATGTCAACACAATGGACTTTGTATAGCAACTGATGATTGTATTAATTTGCATGGCTTTATCTATGTTTGTAAAGAAGCCTATCAAGGTGAACGATGTCAACATAAAAGTAATCAAATTGATATTCGTATAGATGAAACAACACTAACAATAAATTCATCATTCATTCTACCTTACATAACAGCATTTGACAAATATGCAAAACATGAACGAATATCTGCGCTAAAAAAGTTTCCCATCGGACATACTACTATGACCATTTATACAGAACAATCATTTAACATTCTTTTCATACAAATACCCAATGGTGATTATTATCTAACTGTATTAAGAGAAAGAAATATACCATCTGAATATATTCATACTCAAGTATTACCAAAAAATCGTTGTTATCCAGTTCTTGATCTTTTTAATGATACTTTTCGTCGATATGAATATTACACATCAGATGAAGTATTATCCACTTTTATGTTGTCAACATTCACAATTGATATACTTTTATGATAAATACTATATGTGTATATGTGATAGTGATCGATTTTTCAATTGTTTCCAATTTAATCATACGATGAAATATGATTGTAGTGAAAAAAATCTTTGTTATAATGATGATTCATGTTTTCGAACCAATGAAACCCGTCCAACAACATTTATTTGTGTATGTAATGATTGTTACTATAGAATGTAATATCAATTTTCAACAAAAGATTTCACTTTCTCACTTGATCCAATTCTTGGATATCATATTAAACCAAGTATTTCACTTTATAGACAACCATTTATTATCAAATTCAGCATGATTATTACTATAATTATGTTGATTTAAGAATTAATCATGAACTCATTCTCTATAGCAACATTTCAATGTGAAAGAACTAAGAGAAGCTGATTGTGATTATTATCTTCTAGTATCATCGATTAGTTCAATCTGTATGATTATTGTATTAGCAATTAAATTTTGGCAACTTGTTCTTTCACAAATGTTAATCCTAACTAGCAGATCAATACTCTTTATTAATTGTACATTTACTTGAAATAATACTCAAATTTTGTTTAGCATCAAGTGAATGGTTTAATGCTTGTGTAGCCATTGAAAGCATGTTCAGTATTATCAAAGGCGTGACATTTAAGAAGAAAAAGAGTAACACAATAGCTAAACGAGTGATTTTTGTTGTAATTATTTCAACCATACTTACACATATTCATGATTCACTTCATCGACAATTAATGAATAATTTAGGTGAAGATCAACAACGAATATAGTGTTTATCTCAATATTCATCTTCACTAACTAAATACAATATATTTATCTCTCACTTCTATTTTCTTGTTCTTTTTTCAATCAATCTAATAGCTGCTTTAGTTCTTATTATAGTACCAGCTAGTAGCTGTTTTAAAGTAGAATCGAAACAATCATTCAAGCCATATTTGCAATCAAAACTTAAACAACACAAACACATTATTTTTACATCTAGTATTTTGGCATTATTAGGTTTGCTGCGTCTTATTATTTCATTCACATTGGGATGTATAAGATCATCACGTTAACATTGGTTATATTTGATTGGTTACTTTGTATCTTTTATACCATCAATGTTAACATTGTTCGTGTTTGTTTTACCATCGAAAATTTATAGAAGTGAATTAGATAAAACAATACAGTCATGGATTAGACGACTCTGTCGAAGATCTTGATCTATTTTCTATGACATTCTAATAGACAAATGTTCTAATTGACTTTGCTTCTATTTCATTTTTCAACATTATAGACATATATTCTAAATTATCGTTCTCTATTTTTATCAGTTGGTCATACTTTTCAGATCTCTAAAAAAATATATGAAATAATTAGGCAAGCTGGATATTCATTGTTTCAGAAAATAATCCCAAAATGGTTTTTGGTAGAAGATAAATTAGAACTGTGATTGTCAACTATTTTTTTTTAATCTTGTGACTAAAATATCAAAGTACTACATTCTCTTACCAATCACAAAGAAAATCCTAAGAGAAGACAAAAAAAAACTAATGTATTCTTGCAAAGATGTAACCATTTGAAAGTGTTGTTTTTATGATCAGGGATACATGAGCGGATAGTTGAACTTCTCAATGATCTGTTTTATTGAGAGATGGGTATGAAGGTGGATGCAGATGTGGATGGCAGTTGGCTGTGAGAATTTTATCTCCTGCTGCATGCGTACATGACATTCGCTCTGACCCCACATTCATCCTTCGGATGAAGGTTGTTGGGCATGGAGAACGTGAGAATTCAAATAAAGAGTTATTGCATGTCGTTGGCGACAGTGACAGATAACCCAATTTGTTTATTTATCTATTTTTGTAGACTAGTATTTGACATTTCAACGCGCATCAGTCAAATATTATCTGTAATCTCTATTCTCTTAAACAGCATATATGAAATTACAGCACTTGTTTATTCATCTTGATAGGATGCAGGGAAACGTAGTAGCAAAAAGAGTAGTGCAGTGTCACTCTCATGAGCAAACATAATCTTCGTGAGATTATCGCCGACATTTCACTGATCTTGGTAGGTAGTCATTATAGAAGATAGAACTAATCTGACAAACCTTAGCGTTGATTTTATGATGTGCTATCTATCCATTCCGACTCTTACAATACAGTTCGTCGAAATATCAGCTTGTCATCTATTTTCGAATTCATAAAAAAGGATATGCAAAGTATACTGTAGAGTAAGATCAGAAGTTGTAGTCTACAATCGTTGTTGTGATGATACGATAACATGTCAAGTAATCTCAATCGATCGAACTACAGTGAACGTCAAAAGTCTAGCGCCACTTTTTGTTTCGGTTCGTATTTCAAAAATACACGACATAGATTCAATTTTCTTTTTATCTTCGGATAGCGAAACTCAAGTACTATTTGTATGTATATGTTTGAAATGAATAACTCTTGAATCGGAAACACAGGAAAAAACAAACTTTAATACTACGACAAAAACTACCAAAACAAAAAGACAAAATGGTATAGTTGTTTTTAGTTTCAGAAGTTCCACTAAGGTTGAAGTAATACAAAAATCGAGTAAGATTTTGTTTAATATTTTTACATGGATTGATAGATCTCAATGAGATCTACAAAACTGTCTATATTAAAAATTTTTAGAATCCTTTTTTGGGACCATAAATTACGAGAAAATCGTATTTTGATACTTTTCTGATATAAAAAAATCTCGACTTTTCATATAGAACAAATAGAACATGCAATTATTTTGTAATTTTTTTTGTCCCAGAAAAGGGTTCTAAAAAATTTTAATATAGACAGTTTTGTAGAGCTCGTCAAGATCTATCGGCTGATGTAAAAATATCCAACAAAATCGTATTCGATTTTCGCATTACTGGCATCTTACTCAAAATCATAACAGTCATATCAGCTTATCATTTTTTTTTGTCTAGTTTTTGTCTTAGTATTGAAGTTTGTTTTTTTTTCTTGTATTTCAGATGCAATGATTATTCATTTCAAACAGATACATGCATATAGTACTCGAGCTTCGCTATCCGAAGATAAAAAGAAAATTGAATTTATATTGTGTATTTTTGAAATACGAACCAAAACAAAAAAGAGGCACGAAACTTTTGGCTTCCACTCTATTTGTGGCAACATAAGAAAAAAGAAAGTAAAAACTTCTAGAAAGCATAGAAAGAAAGTGAAATATGACAACCTATGACGCAAGCAGTAAGCTATACTTTGATCGATTGGATTCGTCGTTTATGTACACACCGATAATGAAAGAGATCCTTTTAATCACTGATTTCAATTTCATATCAACCGAAATATATGAGCACCAGAATGGTCTACCGAAAAACCTTAGCAACAGAAAAAGGTGCTAACAAAGAGGCTTGGATGGTTCGAGAATATTCCAAAATGTTTCTAGAAATTTAAATGACTGCAATACAATTGTTAATGTTCTAAATAACGTATTTTCTCACCTTTGCTCAGATAAACGATTATACGATACATATCAAAGATAATGATCAGTAATGTATTGATAGCCGTAGTCGTCAAAAGATCAATATAAAAGTGTGAACTGAACAAGTTTTAACTTTTTAGGGTAATCAATATTAGTGTTTGTGAGCTTTTCGAGATAGATAATAGCAGATTAAAGACCTACTTGAAGATATAAGGATTACGTACAACAGACTTATTTGTTAGTTAAATTAATAGTATGCAATATGATCCTAATAATAAATTATGAAAAATGAAATAAAAAAGCTTGTCAGCACAGCTTTTATGAAGCTGAAATGTGGAACACAAATGTTATTGTTTTGTCTCACTTTTCTTAAACGTCTGTTATGATAATTATTCCTCTAACCATTGTGACCACATTTAATTTTCAAGGAAGCTTTCGAAATGAGCTCAGGGCATTCAGTGCTTTATTTCCCTGGTAAGGAGTTATAGAAAAGATTTCTGGTGCCTGCCAGCTACAGTCGCTATGAAAACGTTCCCAATAGCGTTTGATCCCAGTTGCTAGAGCCCATTGTCGATGTCTTTGCCAGTGTTTCTACGACTGTCAACGACGTAAAAATCATTGATTCATATTCTCACTGTCACCCATTGATTGAAGTTGCTATGCTACGGAGAAGAGTCGGTAAGCCGTGTCTTATAACTTACATTCACTATTTTTTTCCGTCAAATATGTGAATTACACAAAAAGAAGCATCGAGCGAAAGGCATATGCCGTCCACATTTCAGATCCAAATTGATTGCTCTAACAAGCTAGGCTTTGAGTAAAACAAAATATGAAGTCGATAGATTCGTACAACATCTAATAGTACAAAATATTTCTCTATAGATATTTAGATTTTATTAGTTTATTATAAAAAAAAGAAGTCAAATAGTTAACTCTCGGTTAGAACTGAAAACTGAATTCATCTTTATAAATCAATGGCTTTTCATTACTTTGATATTCTTCACCAACAAACAACTTAATTATAAACAAGTATATTATATTAAAAAAATTAGTTCACGATGTTTTTTTCTTTTTTCTGTAATATAACTGTCTGTATGAAGTAAAAAAAAAATTAGTATATAAGAAACAATTAGAGTTACACACACAACAATAAGAGATACATACAAAGAAAGCTAAAGAATGAATGCATTGTTTTTTGCTTCTGAATGAAATTATATGCTCATTAAATAGGTTTGTTTTCTCTTTTAAAAAGAAATAGATGTGTTTTCATACAACAATAAAAAAAAACAGAAGAAAACAACAATAAAACAATAGATATAAAGAAAAAAAAACAAAAATCTAAAGTTTTTTTGTTTTTTGATTATTTAGATTTGCATTACTTAATTCAAGTATTGAAGATGATGATGAACGTATAGATGCACTTGAATTTGATCTTGGTGGTTCACTAAAAGAAAATTTCATAGGTGGTGTCACTTTTGGTGGTGTTATTGTTGGTATAGAACGATCAAGTTCATCATTTGTACCAAATGCAAGAACAGGTGTTAGTTGTTTTTGTTGATCCATTGATGACATACGATTTGCTGATTTTGGTCTTGTTATTGATGATGATGATGTTTTAGAAAATTTTGTATTATTACTTTTAACTGTTGCTGTTGAAATAACACTTGCTGATAAAGGTTTTTTTATTGACATTGATGTTGATGCTGCAAATATAGTATTAGTACCATTAAATTGTTCAAATCCATTAATTTGACTATGAAATATATCACCAACAGCAAGACTATTGGCAAGAGAATCAACTGTATGTGCAACAGTAGACTGACGTAATTGACCAGGTGTTGTTGGTCGATGAAGAACAGGATCAATTGATGTTCTACTTTTAAAATCATTTATTGATGATGCATATAATGTATTATTATAAGATTTTTGAGTATTTGTTATGGGTTTTTGTAATGCATATCTTTTAAGCATTAAATCATCTCCACTTAATTCGTGATCGATTGCATGTAATTTATCAGCAAGATCTAAATCAGCTTCCATTACATCTTGATCTTCCTAGAAAGAATAAAGAAAAAAATTATTTTTTTAAAATGAATGAAACAAATATTTTTTCTTTAAAGTAAATATTTTATTTACATCATCATTATCTTGTTCAGTATCAGATGATTGATCGATAATTTGATCAACATTTTTACATAGAAGATTAAGTAAAAATTCTAATTGACCTTTTGTTTCGGAGTTTGTTGTTTCAGTTCGAATTAATGTTCGAAGACGATTTTCAAGATTCTATTATCAATTAGAAATATTTTTGTGTTAATTCATCGTTTAGAATAATTACTTACTAGTTGAATAGCTTTGTCACGTACAGATTTCAGTGTTAAAATTGAATATAATGATGAATTAACATATGGTCGAATCTATATATATATATATAGAAAGTAATTAACTAATATAACATTTCTATATCGTAAAAAAATACTTCATGATTTGGATGAGTTAATAGAGACGCAAGAACAGTTATAGCTTGTTCAGCTATTTCAGCACATTTTCTACGACCTTCGGTACGTAAGCATAAATTCATTAATAAAGCTACACCATATTCTAAAAATATTAGAGATTAAAATAATATATATTATTTTAATTTTTTTTTAAGCGAAGATATTATTTTACCTAAAGTATAATCAGATAAACCATTTGATTTACTTAATAATGGTACAAGCCATTTAATCATATTTTCATTGATCATTATAGTTTGAACAGATCGTCTAAAAATTTAACGAAAAAAAAAAACAGATTTTTCGATGTTCATTTATCATTTAATTGATATATTAGAGTTCGAAAAAAAAAGAACATCTTAATTAATGAATAATACCTTTATTAAAATTCAGCACGTCTTTTTCAAGTTTCTTAATGTGTCAATTAGCAACATCTATTCGAGTTTCTAACAATGATTATGTCTCACGACTATTAGGAGCGATCAATTATAGATTTTAGCATTATACATATCATCAGGAAACTATCTTTGTAGTGAATTTGTCTTCAATTAAATAAAAAATATTAACACTTTGCGAAAAGTTACAATCATTTTGCTATTTGTGTTTTTACATGAAATAAATTTTTCTATACCTGAGACTCAGCTTTTGTAATGCTGCTAAAAGATGCTGTTTCGTAAGTGTATCTGATTGTTCTGCAATAGCTGCTTTTTGCATACTGATAATCAATTGCTCATTTGGTGCCAAATAATTTCGACCTTTAATTTTATATATATAAAAGAGAAAAACAGATGTATTTTAAACTAATGCATTTTCTTGTTCACCTTTTCTTAATGAAGCAATTGTATTAATTAAACGTGCCCATTCTTCTTTAACAAAACGTGTATCTACAGTCGATGACGTTGTTGATAATTCTTTTATAATTTTTGTTCGTTGTTCCATATCAGCACGACAACCAAGTAAATCACAACTAATATAACAATCAAGCATTTTCTCACGATTAAAATCTGTTGTAGCTTTTGTTAATTTCCAACGTAAAGCTTGAAGTAAAAGTGATTTTTGACGTGGACTAGTTGACATATGAACAACATCGCGTTTTATTTTATCATAATCAAATTTTTCCGTAAATGGATCATCAATTCTATACATAAAAAAAAAGAAACAATGAGATTTATTCACTGTCCAGAAATGGAAAATTCAAGAAAATCAAGTAGAAATCACTGTTTGAAGCTCCTGAATTGGAACTGTATGCATAGATCTTTGTAACGTCTTCAATGATGTTGTGTCATTGTATTTCGAGTCATCCTCATTGTAGAAAGCTTTCGAAACTCATCTCAAGTTCTGTCGAATATTCTTCAAGAAATTCTATATCGTTTGATCATTGGAAAAATTTTCAATAACTCGCGAAACTATCATCTATATTCTTATTACCCAAGACGAGCTGATTCCATCGCATTAGCCATTGATTCACGTAATCTAGCAACACCAAGTCGTGCACATACATTATCGATATATTCATTAGTAATCGTTTTTCCTACAATAGCTTGTTGTAATGTTTCAACTAATTCCATTGTTATACCTAATAAAATAAATAAAATATGAAAATATAAAATAATCTTTTCTTTTTCAAATCAACTTACTAATTAAATTACAATAATCAGTACTTAAATGTTTGATTTGTTTATTTGTTTCTCTATTTCGATGTTTAAGTTCTTCATTTTCATTATTTATTTGTGTTAATATATGGGATGCACGTTCACCATTTTGTAATAATTCAAGAAGACGTGGTAATGGTCGATTAGAAAAAATCCAATCAAAAAAATTCGAAACTTTCTTACGTATTTGTACTGGCCATTCATTCTATAAAAACAAAATAATCGAAAATTCAAAAATTCAAAACCAACTAACTGAGAATAATTCTTGAAAAGATGAATGTTTATCTGGTGATGTAACAAATGGTAATGCAAATAAAGGTAATATTTCACTTGTTTGTGATATGGCTTGTCCTTTAATTGATTCCATGTATGTTTTAAATTCTTGCATATTTTCTTTTGCTGCTTGTTCATTCTAAATAATTATGATTTCAATAAATAAAAAATAAATAATATAAGATGAAATACTTTAATTCGATTATTTGAACGTAAATAATAAATAGCAAAATGAGCATAAAGTAAAAATTCAAGTGATTTTAATGATGGATCACTATCGATAACATTCGATGGTATATGTTTTAACCAAAGACGAAAAAATTCTTCTCGATTTCCATCATCAAAATATTTTAACATTTCATCCTAAAAAAAATAATAAATTATTCCTTTTGTTGTCGTTTTCGTAAATGCAAATAATAAATACTTTAATAATTTGACATTTTTCTTGATCGATATCTTGTAAATGATTTCCATTTGTTAGTGATTGTATGGGTTCTTGACGAGTTTTTCGTTCTTTTAAAAATATTCCAACGGTATCATTGAAACCTTTATAATCAAGATATTCAGTTATAAAATCATTTATACGAAAATCAATTGATTGAGACATTTCGATTTGTTTATAATAATAATAAGATTTTAGTTTATTCAACAAATCTATCTATTATGTTGCTTGACATTACCTCTAAAAAATATATTTCTCTTTTTGAAGTGACATCTATTCAATAAAATTATACAGTATTTTTACTGAAATTAAATATAATGGATAAGTATTATTTATTTGGAAAAGAAACGAATGTTTAAAAGAAGTTTTTCTTCGTTTTATTCCCGCGATATTCAGTACGAGACAAAGACCTTTGTTTCGATTTGGAATCGTTTGTATATTCTTTGAAAAATGCTTCGTCCGTCAACAACTATTCGTTCTAGGTAAATTTATCATGATAAAAGAAAACTAAGGTTTTCTTAAATTAAATTTTTTATTTATTTCAGTGATCCAAGACCACCAATACATTCATCAAAACGACAATATTCAATTCATTCAACGAACAGTAAAGTAAGAAAAATTCTTTTTATTTAATTTATTCTTTATTTTAGTCAAACATTTAATCAAATGAAGGAAATATAAATGAAATTATATTTCTTTTGTATATTTAATTTTTTTATATGTTTTTAGTTTAACGAATAATTGCTAAAAATGATCTACATATGCAATGTTGACCGTAAATAATTCACGTTTATTTTTGGTTTTTGAATAAAATATTATTTGAAAAATTAAAATTGTAGATCATTTTTTCCACGCAATCAAGCTCATACACCAATGCCATCACCAGCATATCGAACATCGATTGGCGCTACTTGCCAATCAAATGTTCAGTAAGATAATATTTATACAAATGGGAATTCGAGAATTTTTATGCGTTCATAGCAAGCAATCTAATAATGATGAAAATGTTTTACGAATTAGTTATTCAATAAAATAAGCATACGAGTACGACTTCATTTTATTAATTAACCATATTTTGAAGTTTTTATTTTAGTCATCCTGATTATGATTATCAATATTTAATTGAAGAAAGACAACGTATTGGTTATACAGGAACTGGACTTAGTAAATATTTTTTTTATTTTCGATAATATTTTATGAGTCTTGTTTCTTTTGTTGATTAGTTTTTTCTAAGCAAACAGAAGTTGATGAAATTCTTTCAAAAAATATTGATGTACTATTTGGAATATGGGTATATAAATATATTCGACTTTATGTAAAAGTATTATTTTTCAATTTATTTTCTAGTTATTTAGTTTTCTTTGAATTGTCCACGTGAACCACTAACTGAAAATATTAATGAAAGACAATTTATACCGAAACGTTTAAGTCAACATGAAAAATTAAATATTGTTCGATCAAAATAATTCCTATTCAACGACGAACAATACGTATTCTTGATGTAAATTTAATTGCTTTGATTATTACTCTTTTCTGTGTTCTTGTTGAAAATTATATTTGAGTTAGTCTGTAGAGTACCTTTGGTATATTATTTTTCATCATTGAAATATCAAAGTCGAACAAAATTAATCATTGAACTTTCATTTTTTTTTGAGACTCAAATTTTTCTATGCAAAAACTATTGTGTACAAAATAGTTCATTCTCGAATATTAAAAGGTATATAATAAAAATTTTAAATATCTTCGACCGAAACAATGAGAAATTATTTTCAATGTAAATCAACTGTACAATCTTAAGTATAAATTTTGTTTCTATTCAAAAAACATTTATCTTAATCTATAAATGATTTCATAAATTAAGCTTTTTTTCTTCTAGTTATTTAGTGATAAGAGTAATTCAATAGTATCTTCAAAAGAAAATGCAAATAAATCTCAAATATCATCATCATCATCAAATGAATATCATTGTACTCATTTAAGAACAATAAATAATGAAATAAGTCAATTATCATGTCATTTATCATATCATCAACATTCTCAACAAATAAAATCTCATAAACAATTATCCATATTAAAATATTCTCAAAGTTAAACATCGAATGTTAAATTTGATAGTGAATCATTTGATCGTAATACACAAATATATATAAGAGAATTAAAATATTCAGATTAAAAACAACAATTTATGGAAAAACTTAAATATCTTTATTCAATTGATGATTCAGATTTATTTTTAATAAAAATTTCTCTATATTATGCTATTTTTCAACGATGTGAAAATATTCTTAGTATGATATCTAATAATCTTTGTTTCTCATATTTATATTTATATATGTATGGATAATTAAATAGTAATTTCATGATAAAACAATTTGAGAAAAGAATTTTAAGAAATAATTTTTTTTTCTAGATATAAATTTTTGATGAAAATTTTCTATCATTTTTATATGTGATAATCAAACAGTTCTTGAAAATAATGGTTAATTATTTATGTCGTCATTTAAAAAAAAAAGCATATATGAATGGTTTGTTATCTAAAACAAATTATAGGCACTTAGCTCGTGTTCTAATCACGTTCTGTCATTTGTCAGAGGAGCATAGAATTAGAGAATTATTTTATAACGAAGTAATTTTTATATAAAACATGTTCCTTACTTTCTCATATAATGATTACTAGCATTCTTTCCGTTTATGATTAGTTATTTCGATGATGAAAATATTTCTTTTCTTATTGACTAGTTTCGAAATCAATATTTTGATTTTCTTTAGATGAATTCATTAAATAATATCATATTTAATAATTTTCAGTTTAACTGAAAATACTTTTTGTTTTCCATGGTATAGTTTAATAATTATATAGATTAAGAAATCGGTTATTTATTTTGTTTTTTCAGTGAAGCGTAATAATATGTAATATTGTTGTCTTGCGTTTTTTTTTCTCTTTTTAATCATTCTTAGCTTCATAATAAGACACGTTTTTATCTCTTCCGTTCTATTTCATATGACCATGAATGATAGATTAATAAATCTAAATTTAATGTTCACATGCATACTATCCCGTATCCAGATACGAATACAGTGTGAGTCATTTGTAATAGAAAAATACCCATTTTCTCGCACAATATCTATGATAATAAGCACAACATAGAGAATACTTATATGAAGTTATTAATTATTTAACTGTTTGATTTTCTAGATTACAAAGATTTTCATTATTAAAATCTGTAAAATTTAAGGTCCTGCGATACTCTATACATAATAAAAATATATCAATTATTAGGCCGCCCTTGTCCTATTGGAATTATATAGTCTATTTATATTTTTAATGATTTTAATCGAATTCTGTTCAGATCAGGCATGAATTATTCATCTTCTCAAATGCAATTCAGAATTTATCATGCTTGAGATATTTTGAGAATAATCTGTCTGTGTAAAATTTTACCAATAATCTAAAAAATATATGTTTATATTTTTAGATAAATATAAAGTCAATAGTATACTATAGTTCTATTTCAATAATTAAAGTAAAAATGTTTATTCAAATGATAATCGAGATCAATTGCATGAAGAATTAAATAAAATAAAAAATAAAATTACGAACGATTATAAAATAATGATAACATGACCTAGATGAGTTCTACATAGTCGACAAGTTCAAAAAAAATTAATTAATCAAAAATTAAACGATACAAATATGAAGAGTAATCTTGTAGATTTTGTTTTCTCTTTTAATAATGATAAGTTTAAACTTTTAGTGAACTTTGACACACAAATACTATTGAATGCATAAATGAAAATATCAATTTAAAAAATAAACAATCAGAAGTTTTATTCATTGTAGGCACCCTCCGAAGATAATGTTCGTTCTCTTGGAGTTTGTGCCTATTGTACCACATACTATGCATCTATGCTTCCAATAGTAACTATTTACTCTCTTTTGGAATTTTAAATTGTCTCTTCGAAAAAGAAAATCTATATAAAAACATTGATTAAAATAATTCATAATTTAGATTCAGTTGTGTAGTTTTTTCTGTTTTTTTTTGTAGATATGTCATCACCAGGTCATTATGCAAAAGGTTATGTACGATGGACAGCTGGTGGTAAACGTGTTATGTGGGATGGTGCCCGTTGGCAACAGTTATGTCAAATAGAAAAATGTTTTAAGCGTGATCAAAAGTCTCAAGGCGTTTGTCTTATACATTTTCGTGAACAACAAGAAAATAAAGCAAAAAATAAAAATAAGAAATTTAAACAAGAAGAAAAATCGGAAAAAATAAAATTAACGAAACAAAAAAAAGCTAGTCCAATTAAACGAACATCTATATCAACTCGACCGAAACGTATTAAGTCGAATAGTAAGAACAAGTTTTTTCTTTATTCTTTTATCTTTTATTATTTTGCTTTTTTCTTTAGATTCGCTTAATGATTCAATAAAGGTAAATGAAATGAAATAAAGAATACAGATAGATCAGATTATTTTAGAATTTTTATAATTAGATCAAATCGAAGATGTTGATCGATCTGTTTATGGATCGATATAAAACAAAGAAAGAGGCAATAGAAGAGATTTGTTGGAGTTTTTATATGTGACATATTAATATTTTGTATTTAAATTTCAATCCAGGTCTTACAAGGCTGCATGAAAACCAACTGTTAAGAGTATCATCTTAAAGAGCATAGCCATCCTGACTAAAACGGAGTGTTATCACATTTTCTCAGATCTTCCGTTAGAAAATTATAAGAATTACCAGAAACAAAAAAATGCTTTGTATTTTTTTACGGATCGTATGAAAGATTTCGCTTTTTGTCATTTTTCTTTTAGTATGGTACTATAAAAAAAATTAATTTTCACAGTTTTTTGAGATCTGAAAACTTACGTATTTGGCTTTTCAGAAATCCTACTCTCATACTTCATCCATAAAATTTCGATATGAAGTATGTTTACTAGAAACTTTTATTCGCTATTCAAACCACGATTTAGATTCAAGTTAAATACATGATATCGCAGGAAAAATATATATATATATATTGATCTTTCATTTTCAAAAAAATCTATATCCAAAGAGACATCTATTGAAACCAAACAGTATTAACAAATACTATGACTGCATTCAAAATTAATGTTTTCTCTTTCAGAGAGATAACTGTTTAGTTTTTGAGCGTAATAAACCCGAATGCTTGGAAAATTAAAGTCGATCTCCGGGGAGCATTGCTTTTTCAGCTTTCAGCTACGATAAAAACCTTGCTGCGATTATTGACATTGTTTAAATGCTTTGAAAGTTTCATAGAAACGAATAATAAATCACTTTTTAAATCAGATTACTCTTGATTTGATAAAGATGAGACAAGAAGTTAACGCTATCAATCTGTTCTTTTTGATTTTTCGTAGTTTACTAACTGCTATATTGCATTCTTAATTCTTAGAAGGTAATAAAAAATTTTTCTTGCTTTAATAAAACCTATTTAATGGCAAGTCTTATTTTAAAAAGCGATTCAAAAATTAACTTTGGTGTTAATATTATACATTAAATTCTTTTTTTAGGTTTCTATTACGAATTATCAAAATTCTGATATAGATATTTCAGACTCAGAAATCACTGACAGAAAATCATTAGTAAAATTCATTAAAAATTTCATCAATAAACATTCTCTCCTATTTCTTATTTTATAGACTTCAAATCTTAGTCTATCAAAATCTCATAAATCATCACGCACATTAGTACTTGTTTGCTCATCACTAACTCGTCAACAAACAGTATGTTCATTTTATTGTATTTTATTTTCTTCTAATTCTGTTCTTGGGAACATTTTTGCTTTGTTATAGTGTCAAGTTGAATTATTTTGTAGTCGTTTTTCTGCTCGTTTATCAAATCAAATCGATGAAACAACAACACATTTAATAGCAAGTGAAGTTGAACAGCGTGTATGTTGTTTAACAAAAAAAGTTTTTTTTGCTGTTGCTTATCATCAATATGTTATTGGTTATCAATGGATTGAAGAATGTCTTAGTAAAGAAAGTCTTTTAAATGAAGATTCATATGAAATTCTTGGTGATGCATCATTATCATCACAACATAATGGTATGAATCGTTCACGTTTAATTCATGAACCTATATTTAAATCATATTCATATGCTATTGCTGTTGAATGTTCAATTGGATGTCAACAAGGAATGTTTACACGACAAGAACTTGAACAACTTGTACAATTATCTGGTGCTATTTTAATACAAGAACATAATCGACAACAATTAGATATAAATACAACAATAATTGTACTTTGTGATGATGATGATAAAATGGTTGTTAAAAAATATAGTGGTTTAAAAAATAAAATATATTATGTTATACCAGAATTTTTTCTTGATTCACTTGTATTATATGAAGTACAACCTATTAAAGGTTATGAATTACTTTATCAGATAGACTAATATGTATGTATATAAAAATAGATATAAATAAATATATGTGTATGTGAATCGTTATGTTTATTGAATCGTATTGTATGTGTTTTGTGACCGCAGAGAAAACTATAAAGAAAAGAAACTGATTGTATATATATTAAATCATGATGTATTTGTAGATAAAATATTGTTATCATCGAAAGGTTTTTATTTTTTCGTCGAAAGAACTTCTTAATAAATAATTGATTAAATATATATATATATATATATATGTATACGTAGATCAATATAGATTAATTGAAGAAAAAAGAATAAACATGATTTAATATTATTAATTGTATTACTTTCAATTTCTAGATATGATATTCTTATTTATAAAAGTAATTATGTCGTTCGTCGAATCAATAATTTAGATGGAAATCTAAAAAAACAGCAAGTAAATGAATTAATAAAAGAAGTATCATGGATTAACTTATAAACTTCAGAGACGTCTGTAAAAAGCATTATGATGTCTCAAGGGAAATTATAGTCTGACCTTCATTGTTTTATACAGTATAATATGAGTATTAGAAAGTAATAATTAAAATGAAATAACAAAAATTTGAGTGTAGCAATAAACTGTACTTAAGTTTTTGTGTTTTGTAGACTAGTCTTCAAAAATAAAAATTTTGATACCATGTACAGAATTTATTGGTGATTGTTAATCACAACTTTACTGAAATTTTCAGTTAAAGATGTATATCCAACTGAAATTTATTATAAATTGTAAATTGTACAAATTGTACCGATTTCATATGTTAAACTAACTTCTACGCTCTACTTTTCTGCATACTCTAAGATTTTACTTTTCGATAAAATCTATCGTCAATAAAAGATAACGAACAAGGAGTTTTTTAAATATCTTTAGAATAACAAAAGCTAGTGACTTCTAGTTTTCAGTATTCAAAAGAAAGATATGAGAAAAGTATAGCGATATCAATATCATTGATATGACTATTCTATAGATTAAATTGTTCTCTTTTGATCTATGCACAGCCAACGCCTTTAGCTTGTTTCCTTCAAAAGTTATAAGAGCTTTCCAATTTCAAAGTGATCTAAATTGACTATATCGAGTCCATCTGCTTTATTGTTTAAGTGAGAAACGATAAAAAAATGTCGAAACTCTCCTAGTTCGTTTAGATTTACGTCGTTTCTATGTATCCTTTTCAATCTATGTAAAGTTATATAATTAGCTTTATGATTTCTTCAGAAGACGCTGATAAAAGAACAGCAAGCCGTTTCTGAGGGAAATCTATAATACGACTAAATCTTAAATATAATCATACCATAGCCATAGTATTCTTTTTTCTGTACGTCTTTTTCTATATGTCCTTATTTTTGGTCCTTTTTATATGCATCCTTATGTATACTTCCTTTTCTATGCATCTTCATATATGTATGTCCTTTTAGCTACATTCTTTTCTATACGTCCATGTCTGTACATCATTATTTTTACGTCCCTTTTCAAACTTCCAATCAAAACTCAAAAAAAATCGATCACACATGTAAAACTTGAATGTTGAATTTAATTAACCAAAAATTAATAAAACATTTACTCGCATAATTGATCTCTTATATCTACATCGTGGTGTGTTGCAGTGCGTAACGCCCCCCGAGAAGAGCCGCGATCCATACTCGTCTCTGTGTACACAGCTGTCTGTTGGATAGTACTTAAAAGGACGTATTAGAATGTCACTTCAGAATTAGCATTACCATCAACATCAACTATTAAGACTAATGTTTCAGCATTATTCGTAATTCTAATCCATGTACTCCACGTAAGTTTCCGGAGGCTACCTAAATATGCTACCGATAACATTTCACGAGCTACTTGAACTTGCTACCCGTTGCATTTCAAGTACTACCAGGACATTTTACCTGTAGCATTGAAGATGCTGTCTAGAGCATCCTAGATACTGCC
>CAJNSZ010000004.1:1630567-1773298 GCA_905329745.1 Rotaria sp. Silwood2 | reverse complement strand
TACACCTATCTTTATTCTGTTCATCACTATATGCTATTTCAATTTCTAATAATGATCAAATCATTTCGAATGATATTCAACAAGCTATTCATTTTTGAACTATTTCTTGTGTAGTTCTAGTAAACTGCATAGGAATATGCATATTTTCAACGATTGTTTCTATGTTCTTGACGGTCATTTCAATGAACTTCATATTTTCTATATTATTATTGTTTTTTCATCGTAGTGAAAAATTTTAACAATTAAAATCGATTAAAATTTCAAGAAAAATTAAATACAACTAAGTAGAAACCTTTCTCATGCAGAACATGACGAAAAAATCGATTAATATCAGTTTTTTCCAATTTTTTTTACACAAGAATTATCTGCTCTATTTTTATGCTAGTTTGCTTCAAACTCGCATCACCTGTTAATCGATTAAAGTCTATTCTTACCTTTTAACCAATTTTAATTAACACTTAGTTCTTAGCTGATTTTTATTACATATTCTTATCTTTAATCGATTTTAATTATACACATTGCAGATATGCACTTTTCTCGGTGAACGAACACGAAACCCTAAGTTTTTTGTGATTTGTTTTGATTGCTCGCGTTTAGAAACCGTGCAATTGCCACCAAGCTAAACTCCGACAACTGAAGCTAAGTTGGAACTAATATATAAATTGTTTCAAACTGAGATGGTGTATTCATCAGACACCAATTAAAATTAATTAACAATCAAAAAATCAATTTAAACTATATAGATTACTTTAAACGATTTTAATCAATCGTATGCAAATTTTACTTTTTCTATATAAGACTTCTGCATATATGAAGCTCTTTTGTGATTGCTATCGCAACATATTGTGCTTATCTCCTGTGAATCTTCTTCTTCCGAAAATAGTCAGTTTCATTTTATTATTACTTTTAGAAATCGATAAAATATGATTCAGATTTTGAATGAACTGTTCAGGTCAAACAAGCATGTTCGTAAACGACCGTATACCGAGAAATACGGCGATTTGCATGGCTCAGTATTATGATCGTATATCTCCGTGTCGTATGCGGAGACATACGACCGTAATACTGAACCATGTAAACCATCAAAATACGATCATTTACAAGCGTATACGACCTTCGCATTCGTCTATCTGGATGACAACTGATTTAAATTCAACTACACTCGAAATGATTTGTAATAATCAATTTTAAATCCATTACCTGGATTTTTCTTGATTGAGATTGCAATTAATAAAAAAAATAAATGGGTTTTTTAATTATAATTACAGTGCAGTAAATATAATCTTTAGTAATCGAATTGAAATCGATCAAACCGATTTTTGTTGATTAAAGTTTTCTATCAATTAGAAAAGCAAAATTGAATTTTTAATTACTATTCAGTTGCAACAGATGTAATCTTTAGTAATCGAATTGAAATCGATCAAACTCATTTTTGTTGATTAAAGTTTTCGATCAATTAGAAAAGCAAAATTGAATTTTTAATTACTATTCAGTTGTAACAGATATAATCTTTAGTAATCCAATCGAATTCTATCAACCCGATTCTTGCTGATTGAAATTTCAATCAATTAAAAACGTACATTTACCAATCCAAAATAATTCCCTAAATAGTTTATTTGAGCAAGTAGAAAATGATCAACATGACCTCATGAAGGCTATTAAACCGCAATATAATGATATACAGATATTCGATGAATGAAAGATTTGGCTTGTTATTCGTTGATTTTTGACATTATGTGTAACGTCGAATTAGTTGAAAAAGATACTTTAATCAATGTAAATGCTTGAGAAATTTGTGTAAACAATTGATAAGCAAAAGTATATCCATCAAATAGTAACACTTCTCTAATACTTTTGGGTGACTGTTGTGAAAAATAATTGTTAATCATATTATAATATTTCATTATAGATAGATATTATTGTCTTGTCAAAAGAGTGAGACACACAGTAATAGCAGATGAAATATTAGTTAATGGTGTTCGTTGAGACAGCAAAGTATTCATGGAAAGAATACAATATGTTAATGTTTGATGGACTATTTTCCTCACACTGAGAAAACTGAGAGTTTTAGTTTAATTATTATTTAACCAAAAAAGAACAAAAAGAAAATCAATACATTTAAACGTGGTATATTATTATAAATAGAAAAAGAGTGAAAAAAAAACCAAAAGTGATTTGTTGAATTCTTATGTATTTTGTTGAAAGGAACTGAATGTACTTTTATGCGATTCTCATCTGTAAAAGGCTTTATGTTTTTAGATACAAAATATAGAAGTAGAAAAAAGAAAACTATCATATGAGAAAAAAAGTCAGATTCAATAGGTGAAAACCAACTTCTATGCATGTTCATAATTAAAAATAGTAGAATAGAAATAATACCCGTTTATGTTGAAATTATCGATATTCGCTTATCTTTCTTATTAATTAGTCAAATAAAGTTGGCGCAAGAAAAATGATTTTAATTTATGCAACTAGCAAATTATTAAACACGATTGAATTTATCTCATTGATTGTTAACAATATAATTGACGAAAATTTATTAGAAAAGCAAGTTGTACATTTCTCATCATTTGCTCTTATTGTAACATTAATATTAACTATTGCTCTTTTTTCTCTCTTCATTGAAAAAATTTATTATGGTAAATAAAAGATTTCTATATATAAAAATAATTATTTCGTATTTGGAAATGTTAGATCAATCGAAAAAGTTGATAATAAAAGATAAATGATGAATAAAAATGATTTAATTCTGATATTTATTTCATTGAATATATCATCATTATTTGTTTATATAAACTTAGTGAACTTCATGTAGTGATATTTTAAAAACTTCATAGTATGCAGCACATATCATTAATAATCCAATGACGATTTTGTTTTGACGTTGATTCATCTTCAGCAAACTTCTTTTTATTGTTTTTATTAATATATATTTTTTATTTATTGAGTTTCTTCTACGTAATCATTAATTTTATATATAGTAAAACTCTTTTTTTGGAAATTGAAAATAGATCTTCAACTATTCACCCTTGGACAATACACAAATATAGTTTATTTTAAAAAACTCTTGATGATTTTATTAAATATAGCGTATCTGCCATATATACCGATGTTAATTTGTCATTTTTTTCATTAATATGTGACTATCTCTTAGTAGTTGTTGCTTATTATACATTGATTATCGTTCAACAAACAAGGTCATTCGCTATAACAATTTGTTTTCTTTCGGCATTTAGTATTTATTCGTTTTTTCTCTACTCAATCTCTCATATAGAATTAGCTATACACTGTATACTACTATCTGATATTGACTAATAGCCAGTTTTGAAAAATAAATATATTACTGTGTTATGAAATAGTATAAATCCTAATCAAGTAACTAAACGCATCAGAAATCGTGAGTGATGAACTTTCTAATTATAACTAATTAAAATTTATTGGTGAAGTATATTGTCATATTAATAGAATATATTTATGAGCTGATCGCAAAATGAGATAGTATGATTTTAGTATTTTTGATAAAACAATTCGAATGTTTTAGATCAAAAAAATTTTCACCAATAGTTAGTCAAAGCTATGATCTTGGAAATGATATTCTTGAATGATACCATTATATGATAAATAATGGTCAATCGTAACTATTCCGAGCGATCATTTTATATAGGAGAAAAAGTCATTTTTTAAAGAAGTTGAATTACTTTCTTATCCTAATTCCTTTCATTCTTCCTTTTTCAACTTTCTAATCTTCAGATTCGTTCATAGATCTTTCAAACAACTAGAGACATCTATACATCAGTATTAAAAGACTGTTTTTGTTTTTCGTGGTATTTCAATATTGAGTTAAAGAAAATGATATTTTTGTTACTCATTATATGTAAATCTTCAAATCACTTTATTGGTGTCCTTGATATATCAAACAATGGCCACTCTTTTTCGTTGTTTGTTTCGCAAAGCGACAACGAACGAAAGGAATATTAGTGGATAGTTGTGAGTCATCTCCTACTCGTTCTAACAATGTATTCCCAAATCTCACTTCATATATTTTTTCTTTAGATATCATATAAGAGTATTGTATTTACATTTGTCCCTTTATATGTAAGTACAATTCATTAAATGCCATTGTTTTGTTCATATTCCTATATTTGCATATTTCTTTTTGATTTTCACATGTTTTAAGTTTGCTTTAATTCATCTTTAAATAATGCCAACTTTTGCTAATCGTAATAACCATTCTACTTCTGCTCCTATGTCAGAATCTGATAATGATGATGACAATGAACAGAATTCATCTTTTAATCAACATAATGAGGTTTGGTTTTAGAAAATGTATTTATAACATTGTCTTCGTTTCTTTTAACAGAGTATGATGCATAAAGTTAAAGATGTCGTTTCGAAACTTCTTCATCCTTCTTTCTTATTTTCGACCAGTGGTGATACAAATCGTCCCGTAAGTGAAAATACAACTAGGTGTTTTGTTTCTTTCAATTGTGATTTTTAGAAACGAAAACGAGAAACATCTTTTGAAGAAAATGGTGATGAACAACAACCAGAAAGCACTACTACCACCACCATAGCTGCAACGACAACTACTACTAATGGTCATTCGACAACTTCTAAATCAAAATGTAAGATATTTTCTTTTTCTAAATATTGGATAATGGTATTTTAGTCGATGAAAAAGGAAAAATTTGATTACTTTCACGCTTTTCAAATCATAAAACAAGGATTTCTCATTTAACAGCAATTGATTTTTTATCATGATAGATCATCGTCAACCGATAACAAACGACGAACCACAATTAACTGATGATGAAGATAACTCTAATCGAGATGTATCACCTACTGAACAAGATCTAATAGAAATCGAACAACAGAAGAAGCGACGTCGTACAGCTAATTATCAACATATTATTTCGACGACAACGACGAATGGTAATCATGAAGATGAAAAAACATCTTTACCTTTAAGTATGTCTAATCGTTTCTTTTTTCATCAATTATTTATTCTTATTTTTCTTTTTTGTTATCAAAATTTAATAGCTTCGACGAACAGTGTTGAATCGTCATCAAATCGTCGAATAATAGATAATGGATTCAATGCAGCTAATACGACATCTGTTCTTCTTCAAACATCTACTGAAAAAAAACATAATGAAGGAATAAATCGATTGACATTATCTAAACAACGTTTTAATATTCCTTCAACTAATCGAGGATTAATATCAAATTATGATCCATCTCAATCACCTCTTTTTTCTGTTGGTATTCGAGTAAGTCATTTTTCATTGTCTGACACAAAAAAAAAGAACAGATGATATTTTTATGTTAGAAAACAACTGAAACAACCATGTCACCAAATCGAACGACAACAAATCTCAAATCAAATGTTTGTAATCAGAAAAGAAAACAATATGAAAAGTTCTTTACAAAAAAAAAAGCTTTCTTCTTATTTTTTCAGACGAATGAATTTTCCGCTAATTATTTATTAGCAACAGGTTTAGTTAATCGATCTCAACCAGCAATACAAAATACTCAACAATCTTTATCTAATTCAACAAATCGATTAGTAAAATTAAATAAAAGATTAATTTTAATTTTTGAAAAGAACTAAATCTCTTTGTATTTTAGTTACCAAATGAAAGACAAATGTTTGGTGTTAATTATGCATCAATTAATTCACGGCGTTTACCTTATATTGAAAGACTTCGACGACGAACATTACAAGATTGTATACGTCTTAATCGAACACTTGATAGTGAACCGTAATTATTCGAAAAATCTCATTACAATATATATAAATATCAATATTTATTTTAGATTATCTATATCAACAATTGAAGAACGTACATCAACAACTACTTCACCAATACGAAAACCAGTAAAAGCACCTGAAAAAGAATGTGGAATTCAATGTAATGTAAGTTTCATACGATAAGAAAAACATTGTTTGTCAAAATTTAATAAAATAAATCTCTTTTTGTGTAGATTTCAGCTACAAATGATTCATTAGAACCAAGTAAAAAGATTCAACGTACATTTCCACCACCAGATATTCGAAATGAAGCATTATCAGTACCAATTGTTGAAAAAATACAATCAACATGTCAAACAGAATCATCGATTCAAACAAATAGTTCAATTACTATTGAACCAATTCAACCAATACATGATATTACAAAACCAAAAGTAAATGAAAAATAAAAAAATATTTTCCTTTTCAATACGAATATTTTTGTATCAAGGTACTTGGCAATATAACACCATTTTCATGGCCAAAATTTGCACGAGCACAAGAAGATTATGCAAAAAAACATCTCGAAAAATGTTATACTGATGCTAGTACGTAATTGTTTCGAATTTTTTTTTGAAAATCTTATTCATGTTAATATTTTTAGTACCAACTCAAGCATCAAAATCAATTGTTTCTTCTGTTATTGAAAAATCAAATGTTAATACTGCACCTTCAATAGTTCCACAAACAAATGTTAGTAGTACAATTCCAAAAGTTCCAATATTTAGTGTATCACCACCACGTCCAACTAAACCAATTATTGGACCAGTATGGAAATGTCCTTCATGTACAATGGAACATCCAGCTCAAACAGCATCATGTTCACTTTGCCATGGAATTAATCCAAATTATAAACGATTAAGTGGTTAGTCTATCAATCAAAACTAAAAAAACAAAAGAACAAATATCTTTTATTTTTATTTTTAGCTGTTGAATCTACATCAGTATCCTCTTCATCATCGTCAAATAAAGTACCTGAAATTATTATTGAAGAACATACTGTACCAAAACCTGTTACTACTTCTCAAACAGCTGTTCAAATCGAATCAACAGCAAATGTTACGTTATCATTACCAACAACAACTAAAGAAAACACACTTTCAGTTCCACCAGCTGTAATAACAATTGCTCCATTTTCTACTACTAGTACTCTTCCATTATTCGGTACTACATCAACAGCAACACCAGCTACTACTAAACAAAATATTGTTACCAATCCACCTGCGACTACTAGTGCTCTATTTTCTTCAACAACCTCAGCAACAACAACAACAACAACAACAACATCCTCATTTGGCACAACAGCTACACCATTATTTGGTGCAACAACTACTCCTTTATTTGGTACAACAACAGCTAGTTTAGATAAACCAGCAACAACTACTTCAAATAATCTTTTTCAAATTGGTACAAATACTACTTCAACATTTCCATCATCATTTGGTTCATTAACATCAACAAATACCACTACAACAACTTCAACTGTACCTTCAATTATAACAACAACAACACCATCATCACCACCAAAAGTCACAACATCAATCACATTTGGAACATTTAGTAGTACTTCAACAGCAACAACAGCTGCGACTACTTCAACAGTTTCATTCGATAAACCACCTTTATTTTCATTTGGAGCAAATAATCCAGCTCCATCATTAGCATTACCATCAGCATCATCATCGTCATCATTATCAACAACAGCGACAACTGCACCTTCATCAACAATTTCAAATTTATTTGCTTTTCCATTAAATGCAACAGCACCAACGACAACTACTACTTCTTTAACTTTACCGACCCCTGCAACAGCAGCAACAACAACAAGTGGACTTGTATTTCCAAGTAGCTTTTCATCTACACCAACACCTTTCAATGCAGCAACAGCAACAACAACAACAACAACAAATACAGCAACAACATCAGCTGCACCTTTATTTGGTAGTGGTTTATCATCATCATCATCATCAGGTTTCAGTTTTCCAACAATAGGAGCAGCAACAACAACAACAACAACAGCATCAAGTAGTACAACATTTGCTTTCGGTGCTAGTAGTTCACCAAAACCATTTGCACCTGCAGTTATATCATCAACTGGTACAACTCCTACACCAGCATTTGGTGCAACAGCTTCATTTGGTACTTCTTTAACAACGGATAAATCATCAACTTCAACACCATCTTTTTCAGCTTTCGGTTCAACATCAACTGCACCATCATTGTTTGCATTTGGAGGTACATCAAATACAACTACAAATCCTATTCAAACATCGAATCCATCAGCTGTAACAACAAGTGGTTTCTCATTTGCACCTTCATCATCATCATCATCAGCAGCAGCACCAGCACCAACATTTGGATTCGGTGCAGCGCCTTCATTTAGTTTTGGTGCAGGATCAACAGCTCCTACAAGTCATACTCCATTTCAATTTAGTGCAACACCATCAACAACCGTCAATAACTCATTTTCAGCTGGTTTTTCTGTAGCTACTCCGACACCTGAAAATAAGTAAGAGTAGTTTGAAAAAAAAAACCAATAAATTACTTTTTATTGTGTTATATATTTTAGTCCTTTCAGTGTCAGTGAAGATGCTACAAACAAGCGTCACGTTATCAAAGCTAAACGTCGAGCCAAACAATAAGACTCTTGTTTATTTGTCGTCAAAAATATCAGAACAATATTATTGATAGTCGTGCTTTTTCTTTTTGTCTTTCTTTCTTTCTCTATGTGTGCGTGTGTCTGTAATGCCTATGTATGCTTGTGTGTGTTTTTTGTTGTTCTTTGTTTCTCTCTCTCTCTCTCTTTTGGGCGTGATTAGAAAAAAAAAGAAATGTAGTAGTTTGTTTGAGAGCAACGAAGAGAACAAAAAAAAAGATAGGATTGAAAAGAAAAATAATATTAAAAAAAACAGCAAGAACTATGTGTGAATGTATTGCGCAAGCAAAATAAAATATAACTATTGCACAATTATCTTGTAGATTCATTTATTAGTATTAACAACGAAAGATGGTCAAAGTTCGGAAAGGTTCTAAACCACCACCAGATGGATGGTAAGTTTCATTTCTTTTTGTGTTTGATACATTAAGAAAGAAAGTTATATTTGTTGAATTTTTGTTTTGTTTAGGGATTTAATTGAGCCAACATTAGATGAATTAGAAGCTAAAATGCGTGAAGCTGAATTAGCACCACATGAAGGTAAACGTAAAGTTGAAACATTATGGCCAATATTTAAAATTCATCATCAAAAATCACGTTATATTTATGATCTCTATTATAAACGTAAAACAATAAGTAAAGAATTATATGATTATTGTCTTAAACAATCAATGGGTGATAAAAATTTAATCGGTAAATTATAGATTTTAATAAATATTCGATTCGAATTTCTTTCTTTCTTTTTTAGCGCAATGGAAAAAACAAGGTTATGAAAACCTTTGTTGTCTTCGTTGTATTCAACCACGTGATACAAATTTTAATAAAAAATGTATTTGTCGTGTACCAAAAGAAAAATTAGAAGAAGGCAAAGTTGTTGAATGTGTTCATTGTGGATGTCGTGGATGTTCTGGTTAATATATATCGTCGAATTTTCGTGACTGATTCTATGAGATTTGAATAGTGTATCATTCAATTGTTTGTTTATTATTTTTTTTTCGTTTATTGTATAAAAANTGTATTCAACCACGTGATACAAATTTTAATAAAAAATGTATTTGTCGTGTACCAAAAGAAAAATTAGAAGAAGGCAAAGTTGTTGAATGTGTTCATTGTGGATGTCGTGGATGTTCTGGTTAATATATATCGTCGAATTTTCGTGACTGATTCTATGAGATTTGAATAGTGTATCATTCAATTGTTTGTTTATTATTTTTTTTTCGTTTATTGTATAAAAAAAGACATATAAATGAAAAGCTCTTTTCTCAGATTTTCTGTCATATGTGTTTATAAATATATATGGCGAAATGTTTTGAGCGTATGGTATGCTCAACATTTTGTTTTCTAAATGAAATCCACATATGGAAGTTTAAAAAATGATAGATGATAATTTGAAGAAACATGTGATCTTAGGGTAAAGAAAAAGAATTTCTGATCTGTTTGACTGAAAAAAATTACATAACTCAGCAGAAATGTCCTACAAAAAAGAATGAGATTGTATGATGATTTTGTTTACTGTTAAAAATATTTAATAGGCATGTAGTCTTAGTTGCTGAAGACAAAAGGTAAATTTTAGCAGGTTCTAATTAATCTGATTTAGATTTGTTGTACAGTTCTTCACTTAAAAGGAAGAATCTTCATTTCAAGTCATACCAAAAATGAAATGCGTTGTTCAAATCTATCAAATTGATAAATCATGTTTAGAAATATATGGTTCGAGACATTCAGTCATTTAGTAGAAGACTCTTGAGATTTTGAATTTGGAAATTTTCTTGTTTGAACAGTTAATAGCTCACATCTTTCACTTTGATAAGTTGAAGTAATTATTAAATAGACATCAAAATTTCAGTCTTGCTTCGTTACAAAGAAAAGAATGCGTGATAGTTCACACTGCTCGTAATCTGACTCGAGTTTTCTAGTGTATTTTATTAATTATAACAAAAAACGTTTTATTCTTTTCATATTAAGGTTGTAATAACACAGCAATTTACGATGATAATGATCTAAAACTTATATTATACGAAGATATATGGAGATTCTTACTTCATTTAGTCAAACGTTTACTATTCTAAAAAGAATAAGATTAATTGACTTATCCTTGAATTATCTGCTGTATCCATTTTAGTTTCTTTGAAAAATCCTCGCTTAATCACAGCGCCCTCACTCTTACGCAATTCTGTGTGTATAAATTACGCCAATCAATATACAGACTTGATTACAGAGAAGACTTTCCGCCTGTAGTGTATTTCAGTATATTAATAATGGAGAATAATTCTTCGCTTATAATGATATCTCTTCTGTGAATGACAAAATGGAGCGCATCGATGGTACGTGAGCAATGTCAATTAACTATAGAAGTATATAGTTCTTTATTAATTCTTTCTTTCTTCTAAAACATGCAAATTGAAATAATAATCCCTTATAAGGCTAATGAATTGATTCATGATATAGGCTTTCCAAGACAAACTGACAGTGTGTTGAAATAATACTTGTATGTTTCTTTTTTTGGATGCGTCGTGGATGTTGTCCAAGTAGGAGAAAAAATAGAAATGGTAAGAGCCGCTAGAATCAACGTTTTTGATTATTAGAATGTAGGGTCATCTTTTAAAATTCTCTCATTTCAATCAATAGGCAAGGTTCTATAAAGTAATAGCACCATAAAAATATTTTTTTCGTTTTATACAACAAAACTGTAATAAAATTTTATGAATATTCTCCATAATCATGTTAAATGTATTTCGATGATTAAAAAACAAAACGTATTCTTTCGTGAAAATGAAAAATATTTATTGACACTATTATTTTATGTTTCAACGAACATATGAAACACGTTTTCTTTTTTTCCTATAAGTACAGCATTAAAATTTCATAGAAATAATTTCCTATATAACAAATCAACAATTTCATCTATTTACCGTAATCTATAAGAAAAAGAAAAGTTTTTAGGTTCAGTACTTTTATTATCAATGAGAAATTATAATCCATAATAATCTAGATGAATAAATTGCATTAGACTTTTTCTTCCATTCATGCGAATATCCGCAGAAGGTTTTTTTTTCTCTCATGACTGAAGGTGTATGTGCTCGGCAACACTCTTGCTATTTTCTTTTTCTTTTTCACTATTTCCATCGTCATATTACTATCATATTTGTCATCTATGCTTTAACTGCTCAACTTCAGATTTTTGTTCTTTTTTTTTCTAGAATAAGTAGACGAGTGCGACCAAAGATGCCTCCAACAGCAGCTTTAAAACCTCGAGCTATAGTTTTGTCTGGACCAAGCGGGTATAGTATCTTTATTTGATCAAATAAATATGTTTTGTAGACAAAGAAAATTTTATTTTAGATCTGGTAAAAGTACATTAATTACTGAATTTTTTAAAGAATATCCAACAGCATTTGCTTTTAGTATATCTCGTATGTTAATTTTAAATATTTAAATATTGTTTCGATTTGTATTATTATTTCTTAGATACAACAAGATCACCTCGACCAGGTGAACAAGATGGCCGAGGTATGTTATAGATATTCTTTTTAATGGAATATTTAGTTTTTAAGTTATATTATAATAGAATATCATTTTATTCCTCGAGCTAATATGGAAAAAATGATTGCTCTAGGAGAATTTCTTGAAACAACAGAATTCTCATCGAATCTCTATGGAACAAGGTTATTAAATTAAAAACAAAGAACTTGATTTTTTTGTAAATGAATATTTGTTTTTAGTAAAAAAGCTGTTGAAGATGTTGCTCAAACAGGTCGTATATGTTTACTTGATGTTGATAAACAAGGTGTTAAAAATATTCGTAGCACAAATCTTAATGCCTTATTTATTTATATAAGTCCACCTAGTTATGAAATTCTTGAACAACGTTTACGTGGTCGAAAAACTGAAAGTGAAGCTGCTATTGAAAAACGTTTAAAAGAAGCAAAAGAATCCATGGAATTTAGTAAAGAACCTGGCATGTATGATCATATTATATTAAATGATCAACTTGATGTAGCTTATCAACAATTAAAAGAAATTCTTCGTAAAGTAAAAGAAAAAAAATTATTTTTTCTTGTTGCTTGTTTAAAACTCTTTAATTGCCTGTTTTTTTTTCTAGGATATTGAAGCTGTTCTTGAACAACAAAAAGTTAATAATGCTGGCAAATAAATAAATTTTAGCATTCTTATTTGAACACCAACGGCAAACAATATCCTGCACCCCACCATTCATTATTTTGCTTATTATTTAGTTTTTGAACTAGCTTTAAAATATACATATTCATTAATAATTATTAATACTAAATTTGTTTAGAATCATCATGATAAAGCAACGGGAAACAAAAAGAACGTTGTTTTTATTTTAGTTTTAATAACATTTATTAGATCCTCAATGCTTATAATAATCTATCGAGATGATAATTGAATACGATGAAAAACCTCAGAATAATTTCACCCTTTTACGCAAGATAGCAAGAATCTATTTAATTTTCTGAATTTTCTTTTCTTGCTATAATTTAAGATCCATCTACCTTCGCATTGGAAATCATGATTTTTGTCAAAAAATTTGTTTTTTAAGATTTTTATCTGGTTCGACAATGCTCAATGTTTAAATGAGATTTAACGAATTTATTATGCCTTTTTCCAATTTCTTCAAGATAAAATTTCATTAGAAATAAAGAAAGAATATTTGGAAATATTGTGTTTCGTTAATTCACACGAAGGCCTACTTTTCGACTCTTGATATTATCATAGATGAATATTTTGAGCCAAAATTTTTACTGAATTGTTAAGATTCGAACATACATTGTCTGAAATTTTCAGTTAGACCGATCGTTGTCGGACAAAAATAGATTTCTGTCAGGGGCGTGGGCCTAAAAAAAAACACGATAACGTTCTAAATGAAGAACTCGCCGACTACATTTCATACTCTACAGTCGTAGAAGTTTTTCATTAAATGTTGACATGGGATGAGAATTTCTAGATGATTAAGGAACAAAATACAATAATTGTAAATCTTAAGAGTTTCTCAAGTCGAATAATTTATTTGATGATAAACAATAAATTTCAACTGATTCTAGATGACACATCAAGAACAACAAATACGTCTTGCACAAGCAGGTGTACATGATACTTCAGATTTTGTTCTTAAATATTTAGAAGAAATTGAATTATTAGCTGAAAATGTTCTTGCTGAACGACGAGAAATAATTGAATTAAACAAACGACGTGATAAATTACGTGAAGCTAGTCGGTATGTTTTTTTTTTAATGATAAAATTTTAATTAATATTTTATGTTTTCATTTTTCTTTAGAGCTATTCATAAACAACCAGCAAATATAAAAATGAATTGGATGTGTTTAAATAATAATTTTCTTGCAATACCAACAAAAGATTGTAAACGTTTAATTGATCGAGGTAAACAAAACAAAAAAAAAGAAAGCAGAAGTATTTCTAGAATTTAAATAATTTTTTTTTTAATTTTTTTATTCAGATTTCGATCAAATGAATCTTGAAATAAATCAAGCAGAAAAAAAATTAAAAGAAAATATTAAAATCTTATATGATGCAGAAAAAAAACCAGAAATTCGTGGTTTTAATTTAAAATCTTTATCACGTGAAGAACGTCAAGAATTTGATCAATTATTAGAACCTTACATTTAAAATATATATATTGAAAAAAATAAAAAACATAAAAATTCTAATGAGCAGAAGCACGTCTTTGTGGTACTTGAAATCCTTGATAAGTTTGAGATGCTTGTTTATAATTTTGTCGTGTAATTTTTAAATCAATATTTTTATGTATAACTGAACCAGTTGGACGTGTCTTAGGGAATTTATTTGGATAATATGTTTTACCGTGTTTATTCATTTCATTTTTAACTTGAGTATAAATTGTACCAACAACATAAGGGTCTTTATCACTACGTTTAGGAAATTTATCAAAACAACCATCTTTATTGCCACCAAGCTAGATAACGAAAAAAAAAAAGAAAAATTTCAATAGAAAATTTTGTTTTCGGATTAAAACAAACCGATTTGCCAGGTGAACTATATTTAAATGGTTTTTTATCTGATGGTGCTGATTTTGAACGTTCTCTAGCATCACTACGACTTTTTTTACCTTTACCATCCTCACGATGTGGATTGGGATCAAAATATTCTGTTGGATGCATATTTAATTTAAATACACCAGCTTTCATTAAAGATTTATGATGAGTATAATCTTTCTGTCAAATGAAAGAATCTTATCGCAAATAGAGAAATTAAATTTTATTCTCTTACTCGTTGAGCATCTAATGATGCATTATAATTGTCTGTTTTATCTTTATAAGCATATGGAGGATCTTTATCAATACCTACATTAGGATAACTGACAGAAAAAAAAAATTCAAAATAGAATTCAATGAATAAATAAATATACCCATAACCGGTTCCTTTTTTTGGTGGATTCACTTTGAAATTTGCTTTTTCAGCTGGTGGTTTTGTTTGTTCGCGATATTTTGCTTTGGCTGGATCGACATCTCTTATAGCACCACCAATTGTTCCATAAAATGAACCGAGACCTTCACTAAAACATATATAATTTGATTTAATTATAAAGAAACTATATATTTTTTTGCAAATTCTTTATCATAAAAGGTTATTTTAGTCTTTACGTACGGATCTTTAGGCCGATACATGCTAACAAATGGTTTATTAACAATATTTTTCTTTTTTTCTTCATTACGTGCTTTACGACGCATCGATATAGGGTCAATATAAGAACCAGGTAATAATTTAAATTGAGTATCAAAGTATCCTGCTAGTGAACCTGTTGATCGTTGTTTAGAACTTTTACTCATAATTTGTTTATTCTTATATGCTGCTTCATTGAAAGTAACTTTAAAATAAAAACAAAAAAAAATTAATAATAATAAATTTTTAATTAGAAATAAATTAAATTTTATTTAATTAAACTCACAACGAGCAGATTCTTTAAATGGATCTTTTATTGTAACATATTCCATTTCTTTAAATAGACCAATTCGGTCCATGTCGGATTTGGTAGTTGATCCCATGATTAATATCTCAAATGCGAAAAGACTCTTTTCTATTTAATCGATTATTCTATAGTCATCATCTACGTCTTAAAAAAATAATAACGTTACCATTATTATAGTTCGTGTCAGGACAACAACATAGTAACAATTCTTTTTTTTTTGTTTCTTTTCTTCTTTATATAGAGTGCGCTCTACAACAATATATCATACATCAATGTATCTTGTGTTTCAACACATGAAGCCAAAAAATACTGCTTATGAAACTTCAATAGCAACCAAAAATAATCATTAATATATTGTGAAAGTAATACAAATGACAGTGACGTTCGTGTAAAGTGCTGTTTCTTAAGGACACAATCCAAAAAAAGACATGTCTCAAATAATTCAAATAAAGAAATGTGATAGCTGTAGCAAACTTTTTTTTTGCCCGATTCCATTTGATTTGACAACACTTCGGTTGCTATACGATCTTTGGGTTATAGAATTTAGTCAAACAATGAATATAATTCGTCAGCAGTATTTATTTATTTTCTTGACTACAAACAGCTAACAGAAATAAATGACAACGTAAAAATGTATTTTTTTAAATATTATTATTCATGTTTTTGAATCGGTGGTTTAAAAGCTGAATGTGAACCACTACCAATAATTGATGGATTATGATTATTAATTTCGAATGGAAACCGTCTTGGAATAGATGATAATGGTAAACGAAAAGAACTTGGAACAAATAATGGTGAACGAAAAAATTGTAACCAATCCGTTGAATTAAGAGTAACGAGAGATAAAGAATTTGATGATGGTAATGGTGGTGGAAAAGGAAAATAATGTGATGATGGTAGTGAAGGTGTTGTTGGTAAAGGTGGCGGTAAAAACATGTTCATATCAGGTAATTGTTCATCAGTTGTTGTTGATGAAACAACATTATGTGTTGGTATTTTTCTTTCTCTTGTTTTTGTTTTCTGTACTTTTGCTGGTGGTGGAATTGGTAAAACTAATTTATCATCATCTTCTTTTTTATTTTCAATCTTATCATCATCTTCTTTATCTTCTTCATTAATATCTTTTTTTTGTTCATGACTTTCATCTATAAAATCATCATCATCATTGTTATTCATTGTTGATGATTTTGAAATATTAGCAGAAATTGTTGTTCCCGATGTTGATCGTTTTCTATTACCACCATTAAACATAGCTTTGACATCTTCCCATGCATCTCGTAAATCTTCACTTTGTGTTGGATTATGTAAACGTAAATGACGACGCCATGCATTAAAATTTGGACTATCCGGTTGAACATAGGATACGTTTGGTAAACGATGAGAATGAAATATAAATTTATTTGGTGAAAGAAAACTATCGCAAAATGAACATCTAAATTTAAATAAATAAACAATGAAAAGACTCGAAAATATTTCAAAATATAAAGATAGATAATCAAGAATTAACCTGATACATTTTGCTCGTGAACTATTATATCGTATTGGAATAAATAAACCACGACATCCCCATGCACAATGATGATAAACTTCAAAAACAAAATTTTCTGGTAAATTTAACGGTTTTGTTGTTTCAAGAAATGAATTAACTAAGCGTTCAGCTTCCCGACGAGTTATCATGCCACAACGTCGAGATGAACTTGGCATAGCACCTTTAAATGAATAGAAAAATTTATAATCTTTTGTCTTTTATTAACAAGTATTTACCTGCTCGTCGAAGCAATTCTAATTGAACAGGTGTACATTGAACACAAGTTATACCTAATGCTAATAAAAATCAAAAAGTTTAAATATAAACACACGAGTTACAATTTTATTTTTCTTCATACCAACACGTCGATTATGTATTTCATTATAACTAAAGCCTTTTAATAAATCATTTGATATTTGTGCCAAACATAAACGTTCTTTTCCATCAGTAATTAAACTTACAATAGGTACACCACGTATAGTACATGTTGATACATAACTGTTATCATGATGTCGATTATCATTGATCATTAAATTTTCTTCCATATCTAAGAAATAAAATGTCCAATGTTTTGTTTTTCTTTTTTTGTTGCTTTATTTATTTTTTTTTCTAACAGCAGATGCTAAACTGTTTTACAGTCAACTGAACTTCTCTGATGTGCTACTTGAATTTCTGATGAGAAAAAAAAAGAGCGAAAGAGAGAGAGAGAGAAAGTTTTTTATCATATGAACCATATAATCCTCGATAAAAAGTGATTAGTGACATAATGAAATAGTTTCGGGATTGTAGAGAAAAAGAAAATTAGCAAATGGTATATGCATTGCTAAAAAGATCATCATCATCGATTGAGAAAAAGAGAGTGTCTTTGATTATGCCGACATTAACACTTTAGATGATGATAGAGAGAATGGAAAAAAACAAAAATTGATTTATTTTAAACTCGACTTACTTTCTATCTCTTTTTTTTTTTGTATGAATATTACTGTCATAATTATTCTCAATCTGTTGACTTTCATTTTTCTTTTTCCTTGTAAAAAAATTCATCGATTGGTTTATAAAAAATGTTTTATAACCAATGAGAATGCATCCGGATGGATAAATGAGATGAGAAAAGACATTTCTTTTCTTCTCTTATTTGACACATTCCATCATTATTTCATTTGACACTTTGTCTTTATTCTAAACAAAAATTGAAGGTGTATCTATATAGACATATATGCGCTTCCATTTACATTCATCATCAGATGTATATAGTAATCATAATTTTCTATTTGAATGACACATATGCATCAACGCAAATGCTACTACTCATGTTCAACTTCTATCGTCAAGATGTGTCTATTTAATTGATGCTTCACTTGATCTATTGAGAAGATTTTTTCATTACGTTCAAATTTTATTCACGCGAAGACGAGAAAGTAACAAAAAAAAACGAGTTTAACAAAGCAGAAAAGAAAAATAAAATAAAACGATTGTCTGATAATTAATTGACAGTTGTTGTTTTTTACTATTTATCCTTTCAATTGAAAATTAATGACACAAAGATGTGATAGACAAACGTCATAACAAAAAGAAGCTATACAATGAATGATCTATGAAATGAAAAAATGTGAATTAAGTGATGTACACTTTTTTGTATTAATGCATTCCTGTTTTCTCATTTATTTTTTATGATAAGCTAAGAATATATATATATCTCCATAGAGTGACAAATGAGATCAATGGAGAAGAAAAATCATATCATTTATATCTTGTTATTAACGATTGTCTGATCTAATTCTATCTTTGCTATATTAATCGTGGAAATGATTATATTATCAAATGACTGTAAAATAATTTAATTAAGTTTTTTTTGTTTTCAAGTTAATATTCATAGGTATCAAGTCTTGAAATGATCTGATATTTCAATTTTTGAGCTTAGATTTCATTTGCTTTTAATTTCGGTTTTTATGAAAAGTAGTTTTAATCAATACAACTTTATGCATCGTTCACAAAAGACTGAAATCAATTGAAATGACATTCTTCATCCACACGCACAAGAGCGAGTGTACGATCAGCTGTATTAAGTGACATAAGTATTATTGAAATGGAAGAGTATTAACCGTGTAACTGATATTAGTAAACAACCATTCTTTGAAATTGATTAGTGAGTATTTTACTTGTGAAATCTTACGTTAATAAATGACAATCTTCAAGTAGTTGTAGTGTCCATGTATGTATCTTACGAGGGAACCACTCCAACTGATTCCGAGCTTTCACCTTCATCTTTTGGCTATAAGTAGGTTCCAGTGAGACTAAGAAAACCCTAGAAGAGTTCGTTCTCATGGTGTATTAGTGAAGAGTTGTGGCCGTTTTACTGGATTTTTTACACAGGACCGGGTATTTCCGAAAAGCTTAAAACAAATAGTTTTGACCTGAAATTTTCCCCATAGATAGATCTATTAGTTATTAGAAAGTTCTGAAAATTTCAAAGAAAATGAACATGCCTTTCTCGAGATATTCATTTTTCAAAACAAACAGCCTCTTATTACAGGACGACCAAATTGTCAAGTTCATTGGAAAGTAAATATCTCAAGAAAGGCATGTTCATTTTCTTTGAAATTTTCAGAACTTTCTAATAACCAATAGATCTATCTATGGGGAAAATTTCAGGTCAAAACTATTTGTTTTAAGGTTTTCGGAAATACTTGGTCCTGACTAAAAAAATCCAGTAAAACGGCCATAACTCTTCACTAATACTCCATGGGCACAAACGCTTCTAGGGTTTTCTTAGTCTCACTGGAACCTACTTATAGCCAAAAGATGAAGTTGAAAGCTCGGAATCAGTTGGAGTTGTTTCTTTGTTAGTTTTTCATTTCAAGAATTAATTCGACTTATCTCTCATGCTATTTTTACAGGCATAGAAGTTTTTCGGCCTTATTCGACTCGTGATCACTATGATAGGGCTGACAGGCCTCAGCAATGTTTGACTTGGTACAAATCGTTTTCAATTTCGTTAGTTTCATGTTTATAGAAATAAAACTTTCAATCTGACTTTTTTTTTTGTATATGATGACTAGAGATGTACTACTTATCTTTTTGATTCATATATTATCTAAAACTTATACTTGTTTCTTTTTACTTCTCACCATCAACGAAGCAGATACTTGTCATTTATTTTTGTATGTAAAAATACTTTAAAATACATTTATTGAATGTTTTATTTTTGTATTTAAGTTCTCTTTTTATGCTTTACATCATGTCTATTATCAATTAGTGTTAGTCCTTGTGAAAAATGGAATTTTAATGAATATTACAATAATAGTTGCTGGTGAATCAGACATAAATGGACCAAGCTCTGACAAACTCAATCAACCACAAGGTATATTTGTTGATAAAACTACTAATGCATTGTATGTAGCCGATTTATTAATTAAATCATCACATGCAAAAATGACGAACAAATGCATTATAAGGTATAACTGTAGCTGGTTCAAGTGATGGTAATCCAGGTGCTGATTATGCATCATTAACATAGACCATATGGTTTACGTGTTGATGAAGAAACAAAAATAGTCTATGTAGTTGATTTAATGATCAATAGAATTCAACGTTGGAAATATGGTGAAACTGACGGTGATACTACCACTGGTGATAATGGTATGTTTATTATCATTTCATTTATATTTTCTTATCAATGAGAATAATTTTCGAAAATATTTTTGGAAATAATTAAGGAAAAAATGAATTTCATGATTCTGATATTTGATTATGCGAAGAAGAAAAAATGAATTGTTTTTATGACTAAGTGAAGGTAACGAAAATAATCAATTTCATCATCTTACCGATTTGGCATTTGATAATGATGGCAATCTATATGTGAGTGATGCCTGAAATCATCGTGTTCAATTTTTTCCTTTGATTGATAATCGACCATGTCAAGCACCGTTGACAACAACTTCGAAAACATCGACAGGTAATTTCAATATTCTTGTCTTTTTCTTTCATTTTATTTTATTTTTACTTATATGTTTAGCAAATTCCATAATATACAAATAAGTCAAGCAAACTTTGAATACAACATTACGAAATATGATTTTTCTTATAGGTCACCAATAACTTTATCTATGGTGCTTAGTATAACTTGGAATATAATGAAACTATTATGATTGTTTCATCACATTATGCAGTTGTAGCATGTGTGATATTTATATTTCATTTAAATAAATAAGGCGATGACGAAGAGTCATAATGAGTAATGAAATAGTGTATTTCATGTTTGTCATATAAATGTCTAAGACATAAAAATGCTTATTCCACTTACGAGAGAACATTCCAAGTGTGACTTATTAATCAAACTGATATATTACCAATAAGTAATAAGGCGATGATTAGCCCTTCAAAGAAGAACTTTATGCGAAAGAGAAACGAATATCTACCACTTCAAAAACATGAATACCACAACTCACAGGATGTTGTATCGATTGAATTTTTTCTTTGTCATTGTAGAAAATGATCGGCGATTGTTTTGCTTACATTTTTCGCAACACGATCAATTTCTTTTTTTTTTGTTTTGCTTCACCATTATGATTGGCTTGTTACTAAGTACATATATGTAAGAGAGAAAGCAAACTCTATACATTATACGTAAAAGAAATACTTCGAACATTCAATCATAGTGTTATTGATTTGATTTTAACCAATGAACCCATGTTCTGACAAAAATTACTGATCTAAATTTCATTCATCTTCAAGAACTTAATCTAAAATATGTCTCAAAATGTAAGAATGAAAACTATATTGCATTGATTCATAAAGGACGATCAGAACTTTATTGAATATGACAATAAACGCGGTTTCATACAAAATTTGAAATTATGCATAATTGTTTTAAAATATTACTAAACATCTTTATAATCAGAAGTAGATCTTGCGACTCAAACGAAATTACCACATTGAATGGTAAAATTTAAAAGAAAACGAGATGCATAATTTGGTCAGCTTAGTGAATTACATTTTCAATTCTAATGGTTTACATAATCTCAAATTTTTTGGAGCGTTACAATACTCTTTAACTTCAAAACTTCACGTTATAGTGTAAAACATGAATTACAAATATCAAATTTTGTAATCTATATAAAAGAATTTTTGACTTTAAAATGAATGTCGTTTTTTCTTTGTATAATCATAAAGCCATTAATTTCGAATTTCACTTTACTATTTAGCTATTCTCTACATTGCTGCTGCATTGTTCTTTCTTATCTCTCATTGTACTGTTTCTTTTATCAAAAGTATATGCCTGTGCAAAACAGTGTCAACAAAAGATCTTCACTTTTAAAGTAATATATCTTACATCTGATCGACGAAATCCAGTGCCATCTAAGAGAATCAAACAAAAAAGAGAATGTTGCTTTTGCTGGTTTCATATACAAAGGTGTAGAGTAATTCAAATTGCACACAAGAAAAAAGTCTGAAAAGTTAAAAATATCACAATCTTTACGTTGTGTCTTTGTCACAAGTGAACACAATATCATCAAAATCAACAAAGGAATTCTACATACTCTATAATAATGCTTCAGTTCACTAACGTTGATCATAAGCCACCACAACTTCCACCTTTTTATGGATATCGCACTCATCCACTACTTTCACTTCGAGAAGCTCTCAATCCTATCGTCTCCCAAATACACCAATTAGAAGAATTTATTAAAATTGCACAAACTGAATGCCATTTTCCTTCAGAGCATGATCTTACTCGCGAAGAATCAACATCAATCTACCTATATATTATGGATTGAGGTGAACAAAGTCTCTATCGAGTACTTAACGGAGTACTGCGTGAGAAAGATCGATCAGTATTAGTATTACGGCATGGTTATCTCGAATTATTTGACACTGCATTGAAAAAACTACTCAATGTTCAATTCAACTGATGGCGTGGTATCAATGGTGACATTAGTAAGAACTACCAAGAAAGTGATGTGTTAACTTGGTTGTGTTACAGTTCATGTTCATCTTCAGTTAAAGTCGTCAAACAGTTTCTTGGAACCATATCAACATTGTTCATGATTGAAGCGAAGAATGGAAAAGCTATATCAGTATATAATATTTTTCTGCAAGAAAACGAAGTTATTCTTCCATTGGGTACTCCACTTCATGTTCTCAGTGATGCATTAGATCATGCTTAATTAAACGTGACATAATTGTGTGACGTAGCAGATGGAAATGATCAGAAATTAATATTATCCTTTGTAAATATGGACGTCACTACACCAACGAAGCCTTCAGTGAGTGAGTACCTTTCTGTAATGGATTATGTAGAAAATGATAGTCGCTTCCTAGACTACAAAGAAGCACTGCCAAGTAACAAATCTTCGACATTTAAAATCTGGACTGATGGAAATGGAAACAAATACGAAACTATAGTTCGAATATCATATGCCGGTAAGTATAGGTATTTCGTTTTGATGCAAACCTGTCAGATCTTCCACATCATAGCGAAACTAAGACTAAGGAGAATGGAAGAACGAGAAAAAGCATGAAAAAGGGGCCTATTGCCATGTCAGCGAGCAGAAATATACAGACGATTGGATCGATGACACGACAGCAGATTAAGGCGTTTATACGTGGTCCAACGGCAATCGATACGAGAAGAAGCATTCATATATGTCTTCGCTTGATTTATCGTGATGTTTGATGCATAAGAAAGAATACTTAATACAATCTATGAACAATTCATGGAAGAATATAGAGATGACAAGGNAAAAAGGGGCCTATTGCCATGTCAGCGAGCAGAAATATACAGACGATTGGATCGATGACACGACAGCAGATTAAGGCGTTTATACGTGGTCCAACGGCAATCGATACGAGAAGAAGCATTCATATATGTCTTCGCTTGATTTATCGTGATGTTTGATGCATAAGAAAGCATACTTAATACAATCTATGAACAATTCATGGAAGAATATAGAGATGACAAGGGACGTTTTACTATGTCAACGGGAGGGTTCAGAAAGTATATAATTGGGAGATATATGGAGGATGGCTTTAGAGGAGTTTCTTCGTTTAAGCCCACCAACGCAACTCACATCCAACATCTACATGTATAACCATCCTCATTCACCCATACCGATATACTCTTGCTCATAAAAGTTAATATGAGGTATTAACAATTTTTGTTGATGATACATAGGAGGACGAAAACTAAGGAGTAATTCATGTTGAATACACTAGATTCATTCAGTTTTTTCTTTAAATTTTTGAAAAAATTCTGTTGAGACGTCAGAAAAAAAGGAACATTGGCTGTAGAAAATGACCTTATTTTGCTCTTGAAATGTGATTTATTCTATGTTGACTTGGAAAAAATGAAACCAATGAAATTTCGAAACTTCACACTCCGTCTAGGTATTGGGAAAAGCTTCACTTACAAGTTCCGATAGTGACATGTCGTACAATTTTGTATCAAAATAATCAATTGATGGATACTAATTTTGAAAATGACTGTTTCTATTACTCATTGCTAACGTAAGAGTCAAAACAATAGAATACATCGCTCGCATCAATCGATTGGGCTTTGAAGTCGAAACTCCATCATATAACGCTATCAAAATACCTTTAGATTGTAATTGTTCTTTTTGTTGTTATGAAAGCGCAGTATGCAATTTTGAATTTCTTTTAGTTTTTGGTTTTTAAGCTACAATCACCGTTAATATTTCAAGAACAACAATGATACTCTTTTCCAGTGAAGACAATTCTTTAACTGTAAACAATTGAACGAGTCTTCATAAAAAGTCTAAAGAAAATAGAGAGAACGAAAGTAACCTATTTAGTCAGGACTACATATAATATGCACCATTATGGTTAGCATGTAAAGTTGCGGTATTTTCACATCGTGGATGCTTGAGAAATAAGTTAAAGTAAAAAAATACATTTAATCGCTATCATTTGTGACTTATTAATTCAAATCATATTCTAAGTAGTATATTAAGTAGGAAAGACTAATGGACGAAAGTGGATTAGCTCAATGAATTACTCTATTCGTTTTGTACTCAATGTGAATGGTAAGAAAGCATGAGATCAATCAGATAGTTTTTTAAAATGAGCATAACTATTCTTATTCTAATCTGTTGTTCTTACAAATACTTTGGTTAACAGAAGGAAAGATTTGACATTGATAAGATTTTATTGAATGTTATATTTAAAATCTTTTTTTTAAACTGCTTACGATTACTACTGTGAATCTTATACATTAAGCTAATAACAATATCGATGTTCCTCATAATCAGACTTTCTAACTGTAGGAGTCTAGATGTCCAATAAAAGTGCCATATATTGGTTAATTATCACTTTAATTCTTTAATTTTATATCGCTCATTATGTTGTTCAAGCATTCTGACAAACATATAAGTAATCGATTATTGAGCAAGATAGATTTTCAATAATTCTTATGCGAGAAAGATTGAACGTAAATGACAGCAAAAGAAATGAGTTATTTCAGATAACCAAGTTTATAATTTAAATGAATCATAAAATAATGTAAAATTTGTATCGAACTTAAATGAAAACGTGAGGAAAATTTTTGTCAAAATTCATCCCGATCTACTGCAATCTAGCAGAGTTTATATCATCTTTATATACATATCTAGACTATGGCAGATACTGATGTTCATATAGATCAGTCAGTGAGTAAATTAATATTTTCTCATCTAATCCATACAGTGCATTTTATCTCTATTGTATGTATTCACTCATTTAATTCAAAGATACACTTGTTCAGCTGCAATTTTCGTTTGTTATCATCAAAAATGAAGACTCTTATCATTTTTTATTGTCCGCGAAGATGAATTAAGTGCATTCCATTGAATATAACAGCGGTACATCGAATGCTGATTCTAATAAGCCTAATTATCTCAATAGAATTTTTATTCATGAATAAAACGAAACGATTGCATGTCCTTGATACATTTAATTATGGTGATCAGATATTTTTATCTGATTGGAAATCAATCAATGAATTTACTACATTGTCTCGAACACAACAATGCTATTCCGACGATCTATATCGTAATTCATCATGTCGATGTCTAGTCATCTTTTTCAGTCTTAAAATATTTTTGCTGATCAAACTACGGATGTCTTCTGCTTAGGTAATAATATAAATAATCATAATCTAACATATCTGAACGATGTCACAGAAAGTATCATTATAGTGGGATTAAGTAACAATGATCATGGCTCTGATGTTATATTATTAGAATTTCTACATGGTTCATGTCTTGATGATGAATTAAAAGTTGTTTAAGTAGCTGATTACTGTAAAAGCATAATTCAATGCTAAGCAGCTAATACACTAACGAGTGAAATTAGTGTTGATGGTAACATTATGTGCATCGTTTTGTTTGTGATTGATGTTAAAAAGTTATCATTGAAATTACAACATAATACCAATTTCGAATTTAACCCGTAAACATTATAAGTAATTAGACCTATAGTTATCTATTAATTATCGTATTAAAATAATGCGGAAGACGAGAAGTGAAAGGATTCATTTTTTTTCTATTAATATTGGGAAATGGGTTAGTACGATCGACACAAAAACTAGTCTCTATCACTCAAACAGTTATGGTTCGAATGAAGGAAAGAACTAGATGGAGATACGTTCTTTGACTGTCTTTAATAGTAGGTCTAGATTATGGAAGCAATGCAATGAATTCTATCATCGAATTTGCCTTTTCACAGTCCAGAAGATCTAGAGATAAATATTGCCCGAAATCGTCGGATTCAATATTTTTTGTCTTGACTGACAATCACTCATGTGATGAATCATCGATATCAACAAGATGTTTACTTTTCCTTCAGTGTACTTTTACTATTTGTTTAAAATTTTTCGTGAATTTTTTAATACATACGAAAAACAAAATTCAAAAGGAACCTTAAGAGATCTATTTTTTTTAAATATGGATTGGCAATTTCTTTGATTATCACATGAAACTATTTGAATATTATCTTAATAAAACTTCTGCAAAACTATTTTTTATCTGGCATTTTAACGATAATAATGACAATTTTTTATGCTAAAAACTGCTTAAAAGAACTCAATTAAGTTCATATTTATTTATTTATTTATTTATTGCATTTTTTCTTTTTGCATTCGTTTAATAGTCTGTTGAATCCAATCATAATATGCACTAATGCGTACATAAACACCTGGATAACCTTGTTGTGCATATTCACATCCATAACTAACAATACCCGTTAAAATCCATCGATCAACATCATATTTTTGTTTTTCAAAAAGTCCACCACCAATATCGCCTTGGCATAAGTCACGTTTCGAACCTCGCGTACCAGCACATACTTGTTTGTCCAAATCGTAGTTATTATAAACATAAGAACATTTCTCCATAACTGTTAATATAGCTTGTCGAAGTTCATTAGAAAATGAAACAGACCAAGTATTATTTGGTATTATACGCCAACCAGCAACAATCAATGGATTCGACATATGAGGTTGTCGAATTGATCGTGCTAAACAAGCTGGTCTAATACGATCAGTAAATGATTGAATACGTTCGCTAAGTTTTATTACAGCAATATCATTTTCTGATGTTACAAGATTATAATCAGAATGAAATATAAAACGCTCAATCGAAACGCGATAAGTAGAATTTAATAGATAATGTGCACCAAGAACAACTGAATATGGTATAGGAATAAGATTACGTTGAAAACAACTTGCTGCTGTTATAATATGTTGATTATCAATTAAAGTTCCAGCACATCTATGTATTTTTTTATATTGAACTGAAACATACCATGGAAATGAATAGGGACGAGCTTCTATACCACTCATCATATGATTTTCATAAGGAGGATATGCTGATATGCTACATGCATTATAGTCTAAACAAAAACGTATCTAATGAACAAATAAATTAATTCTAAAATGTTTAATTGAAATTTAAAAAAATGTAAACTTTACTTCATAATCAATACATTGTTTTCCGTTTATAGCATGACATATAAATCCATCATAGATTTGTGTATAATTTTCAATTAACATTGTTTGATTTGTTATTGGTTGATAAGATGCTTTTCGTATTTCAAATAAACCTGTCCATTCATTAAACTCAAATATTAATGGATATTTTGCTCGAATAAGTGAAAAACGTTCAATATCATTTCCATCTGATTCAATATCCCATGGATGATTTTCATTAAACCATTCACTTGTATAATTACACTCACAGTGAAATAATGGAAAAGAAATAAATAGAATCAATAGAAAATACATGATATTGAAATGTCTGATAATAAATGGTAGTTTTCATCATGAATCAGAGTTAATATATATGAAAACAAGTATCGAATTACTTGAATATGTAGTCAATTACTAATATTTAAGATGACATGATTAAAAAAAGAAAATGAGAAAAAATCAAAGCTTTATATATGTGTATTTGTCTTTCGAATTATAGATGGTCAATAAAAAGAAATTTTATCCCAAAGATATATATGACTATAGGTAAACCTCACAAATGTGAGTACCATTGAGACCGATTAAAAGTGTTCACTTTAAGAAAGTGTTTATTGCTAGAAAATTTTTAACATCTTTTGTGCAAAACTATAAGCATTCACTTGTTGTCACTTTTTGTTTGTAAATAGTGGTCTTTTATCTTTTTCAAATAGTTTATTTATTGAAATTTTCAACTTTTTTTTTTTTCAAAAAATAGCAATGCTTCTACAATACAAAAGTAATCATTTCAAAAATAATTGTGAAGTATCATTTGAAAAGTCTTTGAATCGAGATAGATGTTTGTTAGCTTTGATTCAATATCATTTATAGCTTGGTACAGTTAACATTAAATAATAAAAGATAAAGATAGCTCTTGAACAATATTGACAGCTTTACTTATCTTTGACATAGTTTCATTACTTATTTTTTTTCTTATTCTCGATCTTTCAATTTATTTATTTGAACGATAGTATCAAATATCGAAGAAATCGTTCAAAATCCTTTATCAATTCAAACTTTTTAGATCGACACAGATCAACATGTGATAACATTGTATTATGTTGCTAGCGGTTAAGAAAAATAAAATGAGAGAATGTTCAAGTTAGAACATTCTTTTAGTTCATCTTCATCTTATATGTGTGGTGCCGGAAGTTTTTATGATGATATAATTGACATATCATTTTTGTTTCAAAGCCCATAGGTGCATGATAGAACATGCATTTCTCATATTGCTGAAATTGGTATTGTTTATGGAACCAGAACACAAAGTACTCAATGATCAGAATGAGAATGTTTTCATATTTGACAGGCTTATTGTCAGTCAAATTCGCTTTGGATTACCAAAGATTGTTCACTACGAGAAAGTACTCACATAAAAAGGTTTTATTCCCATTTCAACGTTTGATAATATAGTTCAATATCAGAATTAATTATAATCGATCTTATTCTTCAAAAATGTAGGTCAATTAAATTTACTGAAATATAAAATGATAGTGAATACATTTAATAGAAAATAAGAGAATAATTTGCGCTGATAAAAGCATTATTTTTTTTAGATGTCTCGTAAATATCTATTCATATCATCAGTCAGAAGTAAAACTAAACATACAAAAACAGTTTACAGCAGACAAGTAACCAACTTTATACAGAGATGTGGCATTCACTGGCTGTGTATTCACCCCGCACTTTTAGAAATTTTCATTTTTTTCCGATAAGTCTTATTTTTCATTAGAAAAAGATCGTAAAATAAAAAAAGAAAATTCAGCGAACCGGCCATTTTACATAATTGCACATGTACCTTTTCAGCTCTCAAAAGGTTTTCTTTCATCGCCCTCACCTTTTTCTCTTCACTACATCCTTGAATTCATCAAGAACGCAAAAGTTTATTTTACTCATTTTTTGTTATGTTCATCATCAAGTTTACGTATTTCTTTGAAACTGTTTGAGTGTATTTATTGTTACTTCTGACTGATGACCTGAATAGATATTTACGGAATGTCTTAAATAAAAATATCTATAGTGGCGCATATGATTCTCTTATTTTAAAGTAAGTTTCCATTATTTTGTAAAATATGTCTATATGAATCATTGCAGTTAATTAATATTACAATCGAATGTTTCAAAAAGTCAAGTCTGAAATGTTGTTTTTGTACACCCATCAAACAACAAGACGTTCATTACAATCTTGTCACTGTCGTAGGTATGTATATAACGGTTGCGGCTCGTGTTATACAGTTGAGTATACATGCGGCATCTACCTTCTCGTTCAAATATTATGTCACTTTAATATTTTATTTTGTTGTAGTTAACAAAGATATAGCAATAATTTATCACTATATCGTAATTTCCAATGAGTACTAATCAAGAAAAAATCGGACTATTCTACCATATGTTATTTAATATAGTCAAGAAAAATATCGATTGCTTTAGAGAATTTAGTGATAGTAAACAGTATGTTCTGATTGTCTCTTTTTCTCATTTACCTGACTGCCATGTTGAGAGGGCTATACAAATCTTAAACGCGCATAATACAAAATTATTCTCTGTCATTTTACGATAGTTCTACATAATGCACACTTCCCATTATCCTCACACAGTGTGATATTTGATGATTCCTTAAATTGCGCATCTAAAAGATTTGTTTATTAAATGAGTTCAACATTGAAAGTTCTGTGAAAAATACTGATTACCGAGGAAAATTCGAATTTATTAGTGTTGAATGTTAAATTTTGTTCTTTTTGAATATATTTTTTCTCTTCTTATTATAGAAATTATATCAAAACATTTTGACAATAACAAGAATGACTCAAAACCAGCAGATCGATGAAAATACTTTGGATTTTCTTCATCAACATCAAGGTAGTGAATATGACAAATATAACGGTCATTTTCAAAAATAAAAAATTCACATCTTTTAATTATAATTCATTTTTAGGTAATAATGTTGGATATGATGATATTCATCTATCCAATGAAGCACAAGAACACGAACATCAAGTCACCATACCAGGGAATAATATTCATAATCTCATTCTTCCTCACTTTATGGCAGATATTCCGGCACAATTAAAAAGAGGTATGCATCATTTTTCTTCTTATTCAGATATTATGATGCACTTGTAATATCACAATTATTAATAAAATTTTAATGACTTTAGTATGTCTTTTAGCTGATAATGACGTACCTATTGGTGTTCAATCAAGTGAAATTGATCGACGTCAACAATATGATGCAGATATCCAACGTGCTTGTTTGGATTTTTGTATGTTTCTATAAATGGAAATATGAAGGATTTATAATTATCAGATAGTTTATTGATTTTCCAGTAATCAATACAATGAAAAAAAGGATATAACATTAGTCATACATTACTTTTTCTTCTCTACGTTTTTTTATATTTTATTTTTTCTTCTATTATTCAGTGCATTGTGGTGTTATTTCTTCTTTTTTATATCTATTAGTTTATTTTTCCAACATGCACTTAATCATTTCTTTATAACTTCTCGAACTTAGAATTTTTTCTTATTAAACTCTTTTCTTAATCAAGTATTAACTTCTTTTTATTAACCACTTACTATAATCAAATAAAGCGTGTATCTACGATCATCCATTCAAATTTTAAGAATATTATATACAAGGTGACTCATAAATAACTAGACGATAAGAAATTCAAATATCGCCACTGGACGTTGACTGAATGAACTGAAATTTTTGCGAATAATAAAGACTCGTTCAAAGTTCTTTTTTTTTCATAAGAGAAATAGTAGCAAATGGAGCTTTGAGCTAGTAACATCCACATCATCAAGGATTTTTCATCTATTACAGGCTAAAAAACCTATTGAATGACTCCAAGAATCATTATTAACTTCTTTTCTTCTGTTTATGATCCTTTACATGTAAACAATAAAAGTCTAATGTAACATAAGTGTATGTATTCTTAAACTTCAGATTCAGGAAAAAACATGGATGTCGATCCACCTCTTAGATATACATATAGGTCATGACGGAACATATTTTTAGCCTGTAGTAGGTTGTTAGGTCGTGACATATGTATTCTTTGCTCCACTACCTTTGTTGTTCTCTTTCTTTCCTTTACTTATATGTAGACATGTGCATGACTAATTCTGGTCCCGGTGTTAGAATTGAAAATCTCTCTATAGCCTCGAAGCATAATAAAGTTTCAAAAACTGCGTTTTGTAGAGAAATCTTTCCTCTACAATATAAGGCTAACGCGAACACTATGTGATTATCATAGCCGGAGAAAATGGTGTCAGAGTCGACCGGGACGACCACCGGGATGGGGACCGAGACTAGTTTGGTCCCGGTCATTATACTTGTTAAATTATCTCATAACGAGAATCTGTAAAATATTTTAAAACATACAGGCAGGAAGAGCAAAAATTTCTCCACACAATGCATTGTTACAGAATAATTTAAGAATGCAGCTAATGAAATAGCAGGTCAATGTTTGACCGGGACTAGAAAGTGTTTTTCGGTCCTGTGCATATCTCTACTTATATGTTATATGTTGTTCCTGTCCTCGGATGATTTCTTTCGTTCTCTTCGCTGGATTTTTGCTTTTCTGTCTTTCACATATATAAGATTTACTTTTTTTTTCTTCGTTATTTATCATCTATGGAATTTTCCAACTCATGGATTTTTTCCTTCGTTGTGCCTATATATATAGTTGTCATTGGATTTAGAAAGGAGAGGAATAAAGAGATAACAGATAAAAGTTAAAGTTAGACCTAGCACAAGTAATAAATTCTTATTGATGTAGATGTTACTAGCTTGAAACCAGAGAACATCACAGAACGATTTTTATTATCATGTCGTACATTTTGCAGGACACTATTACTCAGTCATATTGTTTTGCAAGACACAGGGAACGGCATCAAAAACTTTGTCCTGCAAGACATATTTTACAGGATAAAGGACTCTCCTGTGTCATATCTGCTGAATGATCTTTTTATTGCATTTTCGACAAGGATTAAAACTTGTTTATCAAATTTTTTTTAGCCGAAACGAAATAGAACAAGAACCTTGACATTAATGAAGTCAACAAAAGAATAAGAAAACAAAGATAAGAATACAGGATACACAATGAAGTCAATATAAACAGATGACAAAAAAGACTGGATAAATTTTCTATTTACTGTTTGTTCTTGAATTTCTCGTATGAACGAATAAATAATATGTTATCAATTTGACTTCGTGATAAATATGTTTTTATTTGAGCAAATATGGTCGCTAATATGGCATGCACTCTTTTAGCTACTATTGACAATAATGAAAAATCAAGGCAAATTTCACTAATAGACCAGAACTTCATTGGATCATGATCAATTAGATGGCTTGAGCGTTCTACCAGAATCAAATACTATCCTGTAGATCCTGTCTCATGTGACGTTCTCTTCTCAAAACACTATTTGTTAATGTTTCTCGTATGAAACAAACACTTTGAACAAGCTTTTATTACGAACGAAAAATTTCAGCTCATTCAGTCAATATCTAATGGATATATTTAATTTTCTTATCGCCTAGTTATTTATACTCACTCTGCATATAAAAATCAATATATGAGAGTTTATTGTTGAAGATGTATTTTGAATATGTATACAGTTCCAAAATGGTAAAACGTATAAGATGCATAAGAAGAAAATCTGTTGATAAATACATCAGAATTCAAATGCTACAACAACAAGCTTTTCGTTTTCATATAAATTCAAATCTTTCAGCTACTTAAATAATTTGTCAAAATTTCATATAATTTTCATGATAATGATTGCTTGTGACTAATACAATAATCAAAACGAAAAAACTCATCGAGAATTTCGAATGAATTTTTTCTAATTTATTTGTGTTGGATCTATTGCACTATTAACAATAGTAAAATCTAAACTTAAATCGTCGATATATTGGACGTGCAAATGAAATATAAGATAAAGTTATCATCAGATGCTTTTCTCAGCGATTATACACGGTCGAATCTGTCAAAAAAAAAACTCGAACATTATTCCATCAGAAATGTTAGAAAAGTTAGTTACAATTTGAGATTTGTCAAGATTTTAAATCATCAAATAATATAAAACTGTAATATGCTTTATTTTCTTTTTTTTAAATTTTCGGCATAGCTTCGGTTCGATGTTGGATGGAAACTCGATCAAAGTTTTGAATTTTTTAAAATTGCATGTCCTATTAAAATTATCGTACGAATTTTTTAGTGTTGTGATCAATTGAGATCTCTATTTAACTAAATTTAACATTGAAATACATTATACGAAAATTGATTTACTCTGATTGATTTATCAAACCTATAAGAGAATGTAATGCTAATTCAATCTTTAGGAGTTACCAAGATGCCTAATCGTTGTTTTGATTGGTATTAGTTTATAAAAATTATACAATTCTAGAGTACTTGCACTCGATTGAATTAATTCTTGTTGTTCATCATCAATTATTTCATTCTGGTAAACTTGTTCTTTTCCCAAGCAAGTATTTTAGACTTGCTAATACGGAAAAAGATCTTTTGGATAAATACATTATGTTCAAAAATAATAATGTTGTGAAATCAAATTAATTTTTTTTGCATATCGGAATCGACATTGATCATCATAATAAAATTGCGTAGTGTTGACATCTATTTATTCAAATATTATGAGGCATCTAAGCTTTATATTATGAGAAATTTTTAAAAGAATTTGAGAATAATATGCCACCAAGTCTATATTTTTAGTTAATGATTACTTCTAATGAGAGTCTTAAAAACGCTTTCGATCAATATGTCATGATTCCATTGCATCATCTTTCGATATTGTCATTTGAAGAGATTTTTTTCATAGGTAGAAATAGGAAATAGTCAATAATAATACTTTGTTTACTTGGTAATGCTCAACATCGAAGCTCAATTCAATTATTATACAATTTGTCAAATGTTCTAGAACAATTCTAAAAAATTTCCCTTCATAAGGCTCTGGAAGCTAGTTATGACTATTTTACTGACTTTCCCAATCATTTTGGGCATTTACTGGAAAATCGTATAATAGAATTTCGACTTGAAATTTCTCTCACAGGTAGGTCCTATTACTCTTGAAATATGCTGAAAGTTTCAACCAAAAAGAATATTCCCTTGTCGAGATATATTGAGTTTCCAAGTAAATTTGATTTTTTTAATATGTCTGTGATAAGCGACTATTTCTTAGAAAGCGAATATATCGACAAAGGAATATTTTTCTGTCGCTGAAACTTTCAAGATATTACTAGAATCATTAGATACCTATCTATGGACAAATTTTCAGGTCGAAACTTCATTATTGGATTTTTCAGCGAATATCGAAAAATAGATTGAAAATTCAGTAAAACGGACATAACTCGACTTGAGAAGCCCATGAACACGAGCTCTTTTAGGATTTTTCTAGAACTCCTTGTGGGTCTGATATGGTTTCAGATAGTGGATTACATTTGGACCAGTTCCTTTATTAGATTGATCTGATGGACACAAAATAGTGATTGTGACGTGTGTCCAGAACGGAAAATGCGGAGTTATAGGATCATAGTACTGAGCCGCGAAAAAATTGTTAAATCTCTCGAATTACTTTTCTTTACGATCGGACTTGTTTACGAGCGTTGACGAGGCATGTTAGTAGTGGGTAATATTATAGCTCTTCTGAGGATCTCTAATATCTTACTATGTTTACTGTTTATATTAGACTTTCAATTTTGAATTTGGTTCTTTGTAAATGTCTGCTTTTGTATCATTGTAGATGTATTCAAAGGCTGCTGATCAGTCAGATAATGATCAAGGTGATAATAATCGTGGTAAGCGACATTGATAAAAACGTTTCTCATATTCTAAGATACTTGCGATTAGTATGACACATACAGTTCGTCATTTTATTTTTGATTTTCTTTATTTTGTACATATAATTTTACAATGATGAAGAACAAGTGTTACAATCAGTTCTTAAGTTTAGTCTGCCTATTCGAATTTAATCAAAATATTTCGATGTTATCTTCTTCAGACTTTGCTGATGGAAAATAATATGTGCGACAATACACATACATTATATTTTGTTTGCTTTTTCTTCTCTTTTCTGTTGTTATGGTGAGTTTGATAGTAGTTCGGAGAAGAAAATGACAATAATAAATCGCTTCTGCTAGCTATCAGTCTTGCCAATCTACTGTCAAAATCATCATAACAAGAGAAAAGAACAGAAAAGAAAAGAAAAAAGACAAAATAGAATGTGTGTGTGTGTGTGTTGTAGCACATGTCATTTTCCACCAACTAAGTCTGAAGAAGGCAACATCGGCTACCGAAACGTCGGGAAAAAGAAAAAATAATATTCTACAATAACTAGGAAGAGATTTACTGGCACTAACTATTAATTATGACTTTCCTTTAAAAAAATGAAGGATATTAGTTCTTGTAGAGAAAAAAAGTGTAAAGTTGAACAACTTTAATTTTAAACTGAGTCTATTGCATAGTTCAGAATTTTTCCGATAAAGTTAGACTCGATAGATTTATATCAACATTGATTTCAAACTTTTGCTTTCTTAGAGATTTTTCAAGTGAAAATGAGAAACATCGAAAAAGAAAAAACATCAATTCTAGAGATCAATGTAAATGGATCTATCTTTTTTAAAATTGTAACGAGAAAATCATGAAATTTTAGAATTACAGTTGAACTCAAAATTTAATAATCAAAATTCAAGGAGCAAAATTAAATGAAGATTCAGAATTGAGATGTCAGATGATCAGTAGAATACTCTGAAAGTTTTAGCCGAAAAGAATAATCCTTTGTCACGATATTGCAGTTTCAAGCAAATTCGATTTTGGTAACATATCTGTGACAAACAATCATTTTTTGAAAACTCAGTATCTCAAAACTGGAATATTGTTTTCGATTGAAACTTTCAGGATATTCCTAGAATCATTGGACCAATCTATAGACATAATTTCAGATCGAAATTCTTTTATTTAATTTTCCAATAAATATCTTAAAATGAGCCGAAAATTCAGTTAAACAGTCATAAGGAGACTCCAGAAATTCATAAACATGAATCCTTTTAAGATTTTCCTAGTTTTACTGAAATCTTCTTTTGAATCCAATATGAGCTTGAACAGTAGGTACCAGTTCAAGTAGTTTCCTCATTGGTATTACTATTGTTATTGCAACTTAGTTTAACAAAATTTAAAGTGACATTTCTTTTAGAAAACATAATAAAGTTATTTTTTTGTTGAAAATTATTTGCAGAAATTTGTGAAAAACATCCTCTGTTTTTAGGTTTTAATAAATCATCGAAATCTAGGGATGAAATATGCAAGCGATCTGCAGAGAACCATATCCCAATAATTCATGTGGAATGCGGTCATGTATGTTGTTGCTCAAAATGTGCACGCTCGTGTCGGAAATGTCAGATTCAAGACTGTCAACAAGAGCATCCAACACACCTTACCATTTATCCAAGTAAGAAAATAATTTTCATTGTGTTGTTTGTTAAGCAGTTAAACGGTTAGACAATGAATTTTTTTATATTGTCAAAGCTCTAATACGTTGTCGGATATAGTTTCGAACGATTAATCAGAAATATTTCATAAACAATTTTACTATTCTGTTATAGGTCGTTACGTTGAATCAGATTCATCCAATACGGTTACAACGTCAGATGTTCAAATAATCAGTAAGTTAAATTAATAAAATCTTATGCTTAGTTTTCCTTCGCTTTGTCATTTGATGGAGTTTCATCATTTTCGATAGGAATAACTCTTCTTATGAGTTGACTAATGATTAATCAAAGATCATTGAAGGAAATTACACATGGTTTGACATTTTATAATATTTCGATCAATTCCGCCAATATTTAGTACAATAGATTTCGTAAATTAAACTAATAGATTTACTTTCACATCTGATATGTAATTTTTTAACTATAGTTTTCTGATGTTTCCTATTTTGAAGCATAAGAAAAATAAATACAAGTATATTCAAGAAGTGTTTCAGTCATAAAAGAGAAATCTTCAGAGATTTTCTTTTGCAGAAGTAAATCATATGATATGTTTTACTTGATAAATCGATTTATTATACTATTCATACATTGTTTGAATGAAAAAAAATTTAAAAAGTTCACATTTCATTTTTAGAAGATCATAACCAAAGATATTGACGGGTTGAACCGTTTTCATTGAATCCGTCCGACGCGTGATTCACGAGCGGACTGGACCTGTGACGGTCACGGGCCGACGGGTTAGGTATTTTCACGATTTATCGGTTTCACAGCTTGAGTAATATTTTTACATGTATCCGCAGGGTCGACCCATTTCAATCCGTTGACAAATTTTGCTTTTCATTTGGTTTATACAAAGTTCTGCATTGTTTCTGTTTTGTGATATAGCGCTGTGACAGAATGTCATAGAGACTTTATTGCTTTTTTTGTTAAAACAAGTAGTATCTATTGAAAAAATACATAATAGAATTAGATTGAAAAATTTTCTTTAAAGGCCAGGAAAATTTTAAACAAAAGGCTTCGGAAATGCTTCCGCAACTTCTTTTGAACTTAGATAAGATTTCATAGCATTAAATTGATTCAATATTTATTTGTCGAATGCTAGTTGTAATAAACATCGTTTTTTTTTAAGGTAATAAATTTTAAAAAAACAGGGGAGGAGTTTTCGCATAAGCAGGTGGACATGCAACTTTTCTGGTCAAAAAGAGCTTGCATTTGCTCAGAAATGACTATATATCGCTCAAAAAATCAGATATAAGAAAATAAAAGCCTTAAAAGAAAAGTTTTCCACAAGCAAAGCCTAAGAGAAAAATACAATCAAATGGGCTTGTGCTTAATTTTGCAAAAACAACCGAAGTCTTTTTGGGATAAAAGAAGCATGTCTCCCTGAGAAGCATTTTTTAGTGCATTTATAATTGTTTATGCTTTGTTTTAGAAAAACCTTTTGATTTTGGCATTTGTGAAATCTGTGCCGCGAATCCTGTTAATTGGATTCTTGCAAGCAGTGATGACGGTATTGATCTGAAATGTGGTCATTGTATTTGCGACAAATGCTATCCAATATTGAAAGAAGCAAAGGAATACTTTGATTGTCCTTTTTGTCGCAGAATTATTAGGATTATTTTTCCGTTGCCAATTTAAAGCAATAGAATTAATTTTACTTGCAACATCTATATATAAGTGGCATTTCATAAAAGAACAAATACCAACAAAAAAAAATTGATCTCATTCAAACTTATTTTTTTCTTCTGTCTTTCTCTCTGTGCTATTATATTTGTTACTTTCTACTATTTGCTATTCCAACAAATTCAGATTTTCTTTTTTCTTTGAGTTATTTCAATTCTGTTCTGTTCTCTTTAATCCTTGTTTTTTCTCTTTTTTTAAAATTTATTCTAGTGTCTTCACTAGTTGACATGACAAATAACAGTTCAAAATAAAAATAATTTCAAACTGGAGAAATAATATTGTCTAGTTCTAAAATTTTCAGAATAAATTCAAATCAAATCTCATCTGTTTTAGCAATATCGGTAAGTATCTGATAATAAACTCTGGAGGAGATGGAGCAATTGAGACGCTAGGCTTGAAGTTTGTAGTTTTTTCCCTCGTTAAATTCAAAACGAATGATGTTTTTTTTTCTATTATAAAATGTTCTTGATCCTGTGAGACAAATTATTCATAAATTCAACGTTTGATTTTCCTCGAAATTCATTGTAATACCGACTATCTTTCAATTAGATCAACATTGAATTTAAATGAACATGTACATTTTCAGAAGTGTTTCTTTTATTTAAATATTTCCAGTTTATCTTTATATAGATATGTAATTGAAACACGCGCCAAATTATAAATACACACAAAAGGAAATCTTTATAAACAGCTCACTGAAATGTATGACAAAGAAACATGATGAAAAAAACTTCGAAACAAAAGAAATTTTTTTCCTCAACTATATTCAAATCCAGCAGCTGCTTGAATAGCATATAACAGTTTTTCTTTGAGCATATTTTCATCTGCATATTCAGGCAATTTTAAAAGATTTATGCATGTATTGGATGTTGGTAAACGATCGATTTCAGAACCAGCCGATTGAATACAAAACTCAGGATACAATTCCTAAAATATACAAAGTATAAGCTAAATAAATTTAACTATTTTCTTTCAGACTTAATCGAAATAGATTTACGCAGTTTCATATTTGACTACTTCATCTGTAACTTAAAAAACCTATATTTAGACTCAAAAATTGTTCATAAATGTTTATTATTTGCCTCACAATGCTATCAGTATTTTATCCAGAGTTTCTCTTCCGGAAGAGTCAATCCGAATTTTAAAGGGACTCTACTCTTCTGGCTCTCACGTTGGAGAAAAAAACTGAAAGCTATTCGTATAACTGAACTAATAAATTCAACGAAGAGAAGTTTGAGTCTCGATCGAGGAACTCAGCAATAAGTTTTTTTTTTGTTTGAACTCTGAGATAGGACTAAACTGTAGAATTTAAAGTAGACATGTAGGAATTTTTCTGAAAGAAAAACTAAAGATCATTATTAACAGCCTGTATGTGATTTCTAACGAATAAAAATCACCGATTGTTCACTCTCTCATTATGTTATTGTTTCTAACGAAGAAACATTTCTAAGTGTTAAATCCTTTTTTAGTCGAGACTATGCATATCATACAGGCTCTAATGAACTATAGATACTCTCAAAAAAGAGTTTGAACTAATAGTTTACTGCTGTTGGGATAGTGTATTTTTGGATTACGAATATTTGCTAAAAACTAAGGCAACAATACAGTACTCAGACAATAATAAGCTATTAGCCCGAACTTTTTTCAGAGTATTCATAGCTTATGAGAAACTAAATAATGCACACAGTTCCGACTCAAAACCACTTTAACATTTAGAATAGTTCGCTCGTAAGTTAATATTCATTTAATAATATTTACTTTAAATCCAAACAATGGTGGCCTCGAACAACTTGTTGTAAATTTTAATAATTTTCTTTTTTGATCTTCTGTAAAATCAGATACACATTTCCAAAATATTTGTATAACAGGATGTTCTTTGTGATATGGTGCTAAAATTAAAAAAAAATAAGTTTCTTGTTTTTCTTTAAATAAACTTTTTCTTACATTTATATTGAGAATAATTTTTCCAATCATTAACATCAATTTCTCCTGGTGCACCGGATATTAATATTCTTAATTCATTAGCATCAAACATTCTTAACCATTCAATATTGATAACATCACATAAACCTTCACGAAATTTTAAAACTTGTTCATTAATTTGTTTATTTAATTTATAATTAGCAACAAGATGAATGTATTCAATACGATTTTCATCTGTAACAGCTATATTACGACCATTTGGTTTTAATTCAATAATCTAAATAAATAAAATAATATTTAAAGTAAAATAATTAGGTTTTATCTATTTAATTTACTTGTGTTTGACCTATCTCACTATTAACAATTGTAAAATCTAAACCTAGATCTTCGACATTTCCATTGTAGTTTTTTAAATAAAGTAAATTTCTATACATTTCAGGATCTAATGAAGCTAAATGATCTATATCAACTTTTCCTGATGAACGTGACAAAATTTTTTGTAAGAAAAATGTTGCAAATGGTAATTCAGCAAGAAATTTTTCATAAATTGCCTAGAGTAAACAAATAAATAAATCAAAACTTCCTATTGCCCTTTTCATTTCTTACTTTTCCTAACATACGACCAAGAAAATAAAAATGCGGACCAAAATTTTCTTCAATAAAAGCAACATTTGGATTTGGATATAAATAACCATCACTTGTTAATTTAAATAAACCACGTATAGGATTAAATGATGATTTAAGTAATTCATTCATAAATTCACGAAATAAACCGCCACCATCAATACCTGCTTCATCAAGACCAACTGCATTTATAAAACTTATACGAAGTTTACGTCGAAGATTTGGTTCTAGAAAAAAAAGTAACATATCATGTTAATTATTTAGAAGAGAATTTTTTGCTATTGCAGAATATTTGCGCAGATTTCTCTTCTAGGGTAAGGTTGAATAACTATTAGTAAATTTCTTGAAAGAGATCAACGCTTTGACTATACAAAATAAAATAGTGATTTTAGCGAAGTCCTTAATTTGTGTGTTATAACAGCTTCAACCCAACATTATTAAATTCTGTACAAAATGAGATATTACAATACGTAAGATCTGTGCGTTTCCACTAAAGAGCTAATTTCTGTGAGTATCGGCATTAATCCAAAATCGCTCGTTCAAAAATACTAAAAGTTTTATAATCTCCTATGTCAGTTAAAATAGAAAAGCAAACAACACGCTTTGAAGAACAATTAAAACAGTTCCTCATTTTGCATTCAATAGATTTTAATCGTAATAGAAAATTGATCATAATAGTGTTCTGTACAATCACTATTCTAGAACAATCTGATAATTCTCAACACATGTTTGAAAAGAACGAAAATGTACTAAGATTTTCGCAACATAGATTATATTTACCATTTTGTGGGCTAAGTTTCTCGAAAGCATCTTCATAAATATAACCGCGACGAACACGAATATTTATTGATGACCCATTTTGAAGAAATTCAGCACCTTGTTGTTGTTCACTTTTATTTTGTTGAATTAACATATTGAAAATCTTTCATAGAAAAAAAAAAATATTGTTTTATTTTCAAATAAAAAAAGAAAATATATATTTATATATACTTGAACTCGTTTATCAAATGGTATAACAAATGGAATTTGTTTTAGAACAGTTAATACACGAAGTTCGTTTACAGAAAATGGAAATGCATCAGCTAATAAAATAGAAATATTAAATATATTAATATAGAAAATATAATCTTACTTTTATCACGATTTTGATAAGTATCCAATGATAAAAGTGATGGATCAGATAGACCAAGAGCAAATGGAGATAAATAAATCTAAACACATTCAAATTTATGATTATATTCTTGAAAATACGCTGATGAAAAAGAGTTAAACAACAACTTAATTTTGAGTTTTTGTTTCTGTAATATTAAACACTTATTTCAAACTCAGATAGTGGTTTTAATAGTTAATGAGATTCTCTATCTAATGCATCCTATGTCAAGAATTCACAGATGAGCTATCAAGACAAGATTCCAAAAAAAATCGAAAAAGTTAATTTTCAAGTGTTAGAAAACTTTATGCGAGCTACTCTTTAACAACTCCATTTTAACGAGAACAAAATGAAGGATAGTCGCATTTGTTATCACCTTCCCTTAAAAAATTAAAAGTATCACAAAAAACTGAAAAAAATAGCATTTTAGTCCGTCTTTTACAAATTTCGTTTTTTCGTAATACTTTTAAGGGTAGGTCCTAGACAATGCGGTGGCCTCTCATGTTGTTTAGAATTTTTCATTCTTTAGAATATTTTCTTTAAAAAAAAGGTGCGACAAAATTTTCTAGCACCTGAGAACTACTGTGGCTGTTTTTTTAGAAGCTTTGTTATCATAGTTCATCTGTGAAATCTTAGTATAGGATACATTGGATAGAGTCCTATAATGGTTATCAAAATCACTATCTGGATTTGAACAATGTTAGAAAAATTCATAATCAGACTTCTTAATGTTACATTTTTATCATATAATTATCAGCAAATTTTATACAAAAAGATAAGGCAAATTTCTTTGTATATTTCTATCAAATTTTTATAAATTTCAAAAACATCTTCAAAATATTTCTTTTATTGTGTGCCTAAATACCTTATCCAAATGCAATGGACATTGATTTGTTAACCAATATTCTCTTGGACAAAATTGTCTTCGTACATCTCTTGATCGAAGTTGTTGAAGTAATTGTACAATAATCTTAAAAAATTATTTTCAATAATCTATCAAATATAATGGAAGAATAGTCTCTTTTACTTTAAAAATCATTGAAAATTTCGATGCTCTTTGTCGAATGAGTTCTGCTTGTTTCTGTGCTCGATTTCCTTTCGTTTGAGATTCATTTTCATCAATTGTATTTATTGATTGAATAGTTATTTGTTTTTCTGGATACATAAATCTAACAATTCCCATACATACATCACGTAATGTTCGAACCATATCTGATATTTCATGAATTTGAAATGCTGTATTTGGTGGTCCAAGAAAAAACTCATCATCATGTAATGGTACAAGTGACATGCTATATAATGAACAAAATGTTACAAGTAATGGTTCAATACGATCAATATCAGTATCTTTAAGTGATGAACTTGCACAAGATATATGTGAAAGAAGAAGAACATTTTCACTAAAGAAAATTTTGCAAAAGAGAAAAAAGAAAATTGTAATTTGAAAAATTTCAAGATTATTATTTTATACCGATAATCAGTTTGATATTTAAGTGTTCGACAAACTAACCATAAATGTGCAAGAAATAATGATGAAGTACTTAAACTCATTAAAAAACTAAATAATAAATATAAATAGAAAATTAATTTTTCTTAAGAAGTTTTTAATTCTTACTTCGAATGAAGTATTGATTCATATTCACGAATTAGACTATGAGCAATACCAGCTAAATTTGCAATATATTCATCATCTTCTGTTGATATTTGTATGTTTTTATTTGCTATTTGTATACAATAATTTGTAATTGATCGTTTATTTAATATTGTTAAACAATCTTCAATTAGTTCATAATCAGGTTCATCCTAGAAAAAGATTATTTTATTTTGTTAAATAATTAACAAAATATTTGTTAACTATTCTAACGGAAATGAAAAATTTTAATCATCAATGATTGTTTTTCTTTTTGAGAATATAAGATAACGAATAGTGCAAAAGTTCTACATTCATTTTGTTTTCAGTATAGCGTGACAACAGCTTTCTTATTAGAGAAAGAGCGAAGTGTTTACTACAAAGCTGTGTAAAAATATTTCATCCAAAATACTTACCAAAAATTGAAGAACATGTTTCACCGTAAAAGTTTTCTGCATGCTTCTGGAATTTAGAAGAAAACTTCCATTCACTAAGTAAGTTAGTTTTATTTTTTTTTGCGTCTTTTTGTAGCGGTACGATAGGATATTGTAAGCAGTTAATCCTTTCAGTACTATCGTACATGAAAATATACGGTTTTTTTTTCAAGTTTCTTAATTCTTGAACGACTCGTAAAATAATATCGAGACACAGTTTTCGCTATGACATAGACGACATTTTGGTTCAAAACGTCCATGTAAAAATTTTAACACGGGCAAGGTTAATTAGGTAGTACAATTCATAAGTTTGTGAAAGATGACCAATGCATCATTTTTAGGAATTTTATTTAAAGCCAAAACATAGTGTTATATATAGATGAAATTAATTCTCAAAATTTAAAAAAAAAATATCTTCGATAAGAGTATCAATAGTGTATAATAAGTGTCTTAAATATGAAGTTAGAACGATGTTTTTCTCACTAGCGGAGTCATGCTATTTAAAGGGTTCAAATTGACATTTTCCTAACGGCATTTGCTCGCGAAAAGTATTCACAACTAGTAATTAATTTCAAAAATTAAGATTTTTTCTAGTAATCAAGATTATTAAAACACCATATTTTTAAATCCAATTAAATTTTTGCGAGCCCTCACATTGTATACAAAAAAAAAAGAATATTAGTCATTATGAGAAAAACTTTATTAGGCGCTGTAGACAGAAAATCAAATTGTTAATAAAATCATTTCCTCATAACAAGTCTAAAAATTTCAAAAGGTCGAATACAACATAAATCGATCGTACGTTTTTCTCATCACTGATTTTATATAAAGATACAAGATTCTTTTTCAGTTAAACGTCTTCTTTAACCTTCGGTAAGTATTTCAAATGAAAAATATTTCTCTCTCTAATAAGGAAATGATCAAGCCTCTGAGACGAGCTATTGTCACATTATACTGAAAACAAAATTAATGCAGAACTTTTACATTATTCATTAAACAAAAACTATATTTCATAATGAATGTTTGTTTTTTATAACTGAATTTATTATTAAACATACTCTTCCTCCACCATCAACATCCATTTGTTCATCAATATCTTGATCGTCTTCATCATTATGTGTTGATAATTTATTCGAAGTTTTTCTTGTAATTAAAACATTACTAAAATATCGAATAACTGTAACAACTTTTTTAGTTAATGATATTGGTAATTCTTCAATTCGACTATCAACAATTAAAAGCAATGCATATAATTGATATAATTTCCAATTTTTATATAATAAAGAATCAATTGGAAATGTTGGATTAAAATCAATTAATTCAATATAACGTTTAGTAGGAAAATTAGGACGACGAACAAGCGTTGGAGTTATAATTAATGGTAATGCAGTAAGATCCGAACGAGAAAATAATTCATTACGAAGAGCATATAATGCTTCATCTCTACAACAGAAAAAAATAATTAATTATTAAAAAATCTTTATTTTTTACTTTACCTAATGGTTGAATCAGTTAATTGATATTCAATAGGTCGAGCAAGTAAATCAACAATTGGTTCAATAGCTGGTATACGACTTATTTTACTAACATTTGCGGGAACTTTTGTTTGAATAACAGAACACATTTGTGTATAGTAACCTACAAAAATTTTGTATATTAATTAATTTCTTTTTTTTTCTTTGAAATGAATTTTTTTACCATTGCGAATAATATTTCTTAAAAAATAACTTGTAAGTGTTTGTAAATTTTGAGAAAAAACGACTTGTTCATTTGTATAACTTTTTATATCAGTAAACCATTCAATAAAACGTGTTGGTAATTGAATATTTTCAAAATAAGAAAGACATCTAATTAAAAAGAAAATCAGCTTTGTTTTTTTTTTCTTTTCTAAAATATATTTTATCGGAATTATTTACCTGACTGTAAATTTTAATAATTTGGCAATTGCAATTTTTAATGATGAATTGCCATTTGCAAGTTTTCCAATAATTGCTTGACGATGTTTCCAACATGATTCAATTAATGACATCTTTTTTTAAGAGAAAAAAAAAGGAAACATGAAAATTTTATTTATTTATTTATTTATTTATTTATTTACCATAAGTTGAGCATCAATATTTGGTTTGAAACCAAATTCAATTAAATTTGCTAGATGTATAAGATTTTCTTCATCGAATGATGTTGATTGAAATTGAATTAGTAATTTTGATATACGTTCACGAGATAATTGCGTCTTAAAAATAAATATTAAGTATTAAAAAAAAAAGGCTAAGACGTTAGAATTTATTGTTAAGTAAGAGAAGAGTTTGGCAAAAAGTCTAAACATCTTTCAGTCATAGAAATCACTGTTGAAGAAAGACGAATCGAATGTAATAGAAGATCTGACTTAATTAAATGATTTCGCAAAAATCTGGAACTTTAATTAGAATATTTATATTAAACTATGCTCTTATTTTCAGGATTTTAGGCTGAAAACTTTAAACGCTTGTGGTCAAAATTATTTCTGAACTTCTAAAACCCTAAAAATCATTTGTTAAATTTGTAAAATCACATTGTCTTTCAGAAAAACCTTTTCTTGATCAGGAACCATGAAAAAAAATTGACCACAATAGAAAACCTAGAATCTTGTATTGCGAAGACAGTCTTAATTAAATAGTCAGTTAAGTAAAATATTCAGTAATTCTGAATTATATAGAAAAACCATTCACTAGATTTCGATTAAATTAAAACGAGTTTAGATTTACTCTATAGACAATTGTGTTGTTCATATTCGATTCAATTTTTATTACTGTAATTCTCTTGTCTTTAACGCTCATTGCTAAAAAAAAAGAAGGAGTCGAGTACTAATACAAAGTTTATTGACTGACATATTAAAGGATAAGTCGACTACATAATAAAACCTACGAACTATCTTCATGTTGTTAATGTTGTGAGAAGCATAGCGTTAATCTAGTTCCATGTGAGTTGTTCTTTTTTACTTTCTTTCTTTTGACGATGTTAAAAAAGAAGATAAAAACATATTTGTTCGAACGCGTGAATGAAATTTCAAGAATTATCGAACACGATAGGAGAAAGCTTCGTTCGTCTTTATGTAGTTCGAAACATGAAAAATTGTGTTGATTATTACAGGAAAAAAAATCGATTTATGGAAGTATCATTAATGTAAGTTATTCGACTTGCTATCGACACTTACCAAGCGCTTTTGTGCTAATATTCTTCGATAAAAAGTTTGAATTTTAATCGCTGCGTATAATTGCTTTCGATTCAACTAAAAATAAAGTAAAAAACGAACAGTAAAATCAAAAAATAAAGATTTAAATAACAATTTTTACTTCGCGTTTTTGTCGTTCTTGTTCTGTACGTTTAATAAAATCATCTCTACTACTCTATAAATAATAGAAATAAATTCACATCATTATGCGTTATCATATTTTCAACATACAATATTCGATGTTCGACTATAATCTTGTGTTGGTTGTGATTTATGATGACCAACGAATAAAAAAGAATGCATCTGAAAAAAAAACAGAGTGAAATATCTAATCTTGTGCTGTTTTTTGTTTAAATTATTTTATCATTTATTCTAAATATATTCCCCCGAAATAAATAAAAATTAAATAGTAGCAACTGTTGTACAAGAAATTTTCGCAACATTATTAGCAAAACATGGATTTGTTGGTAAAATTTTTATTCCTAAATCCCAAGTCATGCTTTCAACATCAATTGAATTTGCTGGTAACCATATTGTACTTGTTGATGGATCATTATTTATTGGTAATAAACTACGTGGACTTTTTGATATAACAAATTCAAAATGTAATTTCCATCGTAATGCAACTAAATAAATATAATATAAAAGATTATTTTTAATTAAATAACAAGTAATCGATTAATAATTTAACAAAAAATATTCATATATTTTTTTTCCAGTCTTCGTAAGAAATTTGAAAACATTGGGTTAGTGAGTATAGATTTCAAATTTTTGAATGACTTCTGATTTAGGAATTATGAGCCGATCTTTCAGAGGTTTGGACAAACTTTATCACACTAGAAATTACTCAAAATAGAAGAGAAAATTATTTCAACTACAGCTAATGAAAGAACAAATATTTCTCAATACAATGGTATAGTAATAATTAGTTTGCGTCAAGTCGTTTGGTAATAGCGAATGTTCTCGATTTCTATGAAAAACAGACTCGACCATTTCTAAAACTCTTAATTTTTATGTTCCTTTCTAGAGAATAATTTTGCCTTTAATTCTATACAACAAAAAGCATCAGTAATATAACGTATGTAGTAAAGGAGACTATTGCAACGAAATAAATCAATTTTTCTTATCCAAACTTAGCTTTTATGCTTCTAAATGGTCTGTTTGTAAATTCTAAAGCAAAAATTCTACAAAAACTTTGAATCCATCTTTGTAAAGAAAACTAACCTAACGTTTTCAAATTTCTACACACTTATTTAAAAAAAACTCTAAAATGAATGAATATTTTGTTTAAATAATTTTCAATCATCTATTATTTTTTTGTTTTTACCAAGATCTACTGAAAATGTTGGTGTACAAGATAATGGAATAGACAGAGATAAATATGTTTGAAATGTTGATAAACAAAATTCCGATTGTTTTGTAAATGATGTTAAATTAGGTAATTGACTGGATTTTCGACGATATTGTGGATTTAATACTTCTTCACTTTGCAATGTAACAGTAAATTGTACACATGATACCTCTGTATGATCAAAATCAATTATGCCTAATATATCTTCACCTAATTTAAAATTATTTTTAAATAATGTAAAACGACAAACACGTCCACGATTATTTGTTATATTATAAACATCTATTAAAATAAGAAGTTAGAGAAAAAAAAGTTTTTTTTAATGTTTGATTTCATACTTTGATGTGTTCGAGATGTTAGAATTTGAAGAGCATCTAAAGCTGTTGTTAAAGAATCGATTTCTGTACGATGACAAGAAACAAATGGATTGTTAACTGTAATGCCAGATTGAGATGAAGCTATTGCAGCTTTATCTTGTCGAATAAATTTATCTAAATCTGTTAAATAAAAATATTTATATGAATATTATAGTTTCTAGAATATTTTCCTAAGATATATTCTTTTTTTTATTCTTCAAAGTCAATCTATACCTGGTACAACTAATACACGAAAAGGTACTCGAATGAGTGCTGTTGGATGATTAACCCGTTGTGTACCAATTGTAAGTTTATATGAATATTTAACATAATTTCCTCGAAATGTAGGAGGTACATGAGTAGAAATTGTTTCACTATAAGAAACTAAAATATATTAAAAATAATAAATCATATATACTTTTTATTAATAAAAATAAATAAATACAAACATATTTGAGTTTCTCCGGGTTGTAATGTCAGATCACAAAACAGTACACATGGTTTAGATGTATATACTGTTTGGCCAGTTTCACCTTTTGTAGCAATCAAAGCAGTTGAATCTAATGGAACAATATCAACATTAGTGGCTAATGAATCATTCGATTTTGTACTCGATAGTTGTTGTTGTTGTTGTTGTAAATTAACTTTTTGTTCATTTACATAACGTTGACAATGTAGTTGAACACTTGCCCAGGAAATTTTTTCTGGAGTTCCTCTAAGAAATAGAAATAAATATTAAAATGAGAAATAATTTAGTTTTATTTTATTTGTCTACTGATGATTTGTTGAATCATTTTCATCCGATAATTTATTTGTTAATGTTATTCGACAATGAAGAGTTTCGCCTGCGAGAAATACGGGACCTCGCAAGATCTCTGCAATTACTTCAATCATATCATTTATATTCACGACTTTTCTTAAATCGAATAGATACAATAGGAAAAAAACTAAATGACGACGCTATTTCTGTTCTTGAGTCAGGCTACTCAGCAATGATTGGTGCAACATCAGCTGGTAATTGGTTTTATTTTTTTTATTATAGACCTCTAACGCCATCTTCTTCAGATGGCTCTCATCATAAGTTCCCAGTCGAAATAGATTTACATAAAATAGAAGATGAATATTCAAGTTATTCATAATTAAATCATTACGAGGTCAAAAATAAATTTAAATAGCATCAAGTTTTCTCTTCATCAATACACCATTTTCAGAAAGAACGTTTCTAAATGTCAAATCGCTTTTAAGTCGACAAAATGTGAATCATTTAAATTCTAATAAACTATGAATACTATGGAAATAGTTTGCGCAAATAACTTATGACTCCGGAAATATTGTATCTTTACCGTATTTTTTGAGCAAATTGTTGTGGTTTCCCTTAAAAACACTGAATATCCAATTGTGACTTGAAACTTTGTAAAGAAACAGATCTTAACGAAGATAGTTTATTGTAACAGTTTCAGGCTTTTTTATTGTGCCTTCTCTGGAATAAGAACATTGAATTTGTCGTTGTATATGAGCGGCGTGAAAAACATGCTTGGATCATAGTCATAGCTTAGAATAGAAGCAAGCAAAAGATCTGAAGGTTTTACAATAAATCATTCTCATTAATATGTGTCTTGATGCAAAGTTTCGAATTGAAATTCGAAAAACTCAGTTTTCTTGATGTTACTGAAGAGGTCACTGTACTGTATTGTGCTAAAAAATAATGTAAAAATACAATATCTCAACAGGAATGAGTAATTAGTACGAACTCTTTTCATAATCCCAGTTCAGTAGTGATTTGGAATCTAAACAGCCGACTACATGTTATGAACGCCATTTCACCACGGCATATCGATAGTTGTTCTCTGATCAGCAATCTGCTACTGACATACTACTGACGATAGTACAAATAAACGTGCAACATCAGATTTTCAGTATGTAAGTTTTTATCAAATACGATAAGCTCAACAAGTTTATAAATGAAACTGTAGGTCTTTAAAGAAGAAAATTTTTAAGGAAAATCATTTTCTACCGTTGTAGTTTAGTGCAACATGCGAAGACAGCGAATGGAATATTCTTCAAAAACTGCGATACCAATCGAAAGAGGACAGATTTAATCTACAACAACATTCTAAAAAGGTCTTAAAATAGTTTATTAACGGACTGTGAAAGCCGATAAATGGCATGCACAGTTGTCACTACAATATCCAGCCATATTTTAATGAAAATGTCATACATCATAATTAATACTCGCTTAACATTTTCTATAAATTCATTGTTAAAAATTATCTAAATAATAAAATGTCCTTTTGTAGATTTCGTAGGACGAAAGCAATTTTGTTTTCTTAAATCTGAAATTTCAACTAAAAAAACATTTAGTTCCTTAAATCTCTATCAGTGGCCATAGTGTCAACAATCTATCCAAACAATCCTAAGAATCAATTATTTCAAATTTTTAAAAAACTTTCAAAATTGTGTCGAATGAAGCTTTTCTTTTCGTACATCAACAGACTTCGAAACAACATATACCAATAGAATGAAATCAACTTGAAAAAAAAATTTTTTTTTATTCGTCAATATTAAAAAGAAAAGGAAAACACAAAAACATTCTAGACAATTTTTTTGAATAACAAAAGATGATACAGATACTACATTCAAATAAAAAAAAAAAAGAAAAAAACACACAAGGAATGTTCTAATCAAGCAAACAAACACACTGTCTTTTGGTACAAGTAATAGGAATGTTCAAACAAGCTACTGCTCATTGATATGGTTTGTTTGTTTGTTTTGCGCATATATATACAATTATTATTAGCACAACATTAGTTTTACCAGCTTCTTAATATCTGATCTAAGAAGAAATTTCTTTTTTTCTTTATTTATGATATAGATTCAACAATTTCTTTTTTCATATCATTCCATTCATCTTCAATTGAAACAAAACTTCTTTGTAATATTTCCATTTGTTGCATTAGAGAATTTTGCATTGCAACTGTAACAGCAAATTGTTGACGAAATACAGATAAACGTTGTTCAAATTTTTGATGTATAGCTAACTATAAAACAAAACAAAAAAATAACAAAATTTCTTAATTTAGATTTAAAAAATTTACATCTTTATTTGTTTGTGAATTTCTTGATGTTAGAATTTGTTTTGATATATTATTATTATTATTATTTATTGTTAATAAATTTTGATTGAAATTTGTTGATGATGTTTCATTATTTGATATTGTTGTTGTTGTTATGGATGATGATGATGATGATGATACTGGTATAGAATTTAAATTTTGTTTACGATATTTTTTTATTATATTTTGATATTTTTTATTAGCAGTCGCAACTATTTGTTGATCATTCGGACTAATAAAAAATGAATTTGTTGATGGTTTTTCTATATTTGATACTGAATGACGATTACGTGCTAAACGTAAAAATGGTAAACGTTCTTGTTTTGATACTAAATGATGTTTTTTTATTAAATGATCTGTTAAATTTAAAACCCATGTATTACAGCGTGGACATAGTAAACGTTTTTTACCATCAATATGTATAAAATTTGTTGATTGTTGGTCATTAGGTGATGAACTTGTTGTTATTGTTGAATTATTATTATTATTGTTGTTGTTATTATTATTATTGTCCGAATCATTTATTGGTTGTGATGAATCAGATGATGGTATTTGTTGATTATTTGTATTAATAGTAATTGGAGTTTGTTGTGGACTTTTATCAAGACGATTTATTGAAGAATTTATTGGTGAACTACCACTTACAGTTGCTATCGATGAATTGTTATTATTATGATTATTATTATTATTACTAATATTTCGATCTGCATATGCAAGTAATGTTAAACTTTCTTCACGATTAAGATTATGTGAAACAGTAAGATGATGAGAAAGTCGAGAAAAATTTTGTTCTCCACATATTGGACACATTTTAATACGACGATTTGCTGTGGATTGAGTATTAAGATGACTAGATGATCATAAAAATGAAATAATTATATATATATAGAGAGAGAATAAAGATACTTACGGTTTCGCTATTTCTTCATCGATATTAGCTTGATGTTCACTATCAGACGAATCAAATGTACGACTTACAAATACACAAACAGGTTCAGATTTTACTGGAGTCCAATTCTCGTTTCTATTTGAAATTGGAGGATTTTCTTTTGAAAAAAATAATTCAAAAAATTATGTTTAGAATTTTTTTGTTGTGTTTTTCTTTACCATCAATCGTAGGTTGTTTTGAAGGAATATGTGATGGAAGATCAATTGAAGATTTTGTTTCATTTTCGTCCATTTCTGATAGCTAAAAACAAAAAAAAGTTTGTTTCATTGTTTTGTTTTTGAATAAATTTCTTTTACTTCATCTTCATCTTCACTAGGATACGCTGGATATGTAGAATTACCATTTTCATCAAATTGTTCTTAATAAGGAAAAAACAAAATTTTTTTTTACTACGAATAGATTTTAATAAATAACTTTCGTATGAAATGGTATGTATTCATTACCTGTTGATTCATCTCCATTAATACTTGTTTTACGTAACATAAAACGTTGAAAATCATCAAGATTTTGAATTGATGAATTATTTTCTACAACATCATTATTATTATTATCATCATCATCGTCATCATCATCATCTTCTTCATCATCAATATAAATAGCACCAGCTACACCTTCATCTGATGATAATTGCATAAGTTCATCATGTCCATTCATTATTATTTTATTATTATTTATCTCATCTTGTTCATCAGCCTCACCGTCCACTGAACGTTTAGCACGTTTACCCAAGCGTATACTATTTGTTAATATACGTGATATAGATGCTTTACTTAAAACACGATTTGATGTACGTTGTAGACGCATTTGAATTTGACCAATTGTTATTAATGGATGACGACGTTTCATATCTCGTATCATTTCAGCTTCTGTTTCTGTTATAAAACGTAAACGTGTACCAGCACGCTGTTTTGCTGATACACGTCCTTCATCAATATATGTTCGGAGAATACTTCGAGCTAGATAGAAGAAAAAAAATGAAGCCTCAGTTATTTATTAAATTATTGAGAAAGAACGAAAAACAGAAATATATGTTATTTATCTTATCGGAAAAAGTAGCATATCCACCTCCAAGTGTACATACATTCAGGTCGAACAGGTAGAAAGAGCAGTTACACTATAAGTATGCATTGAATTGTAGCTGGTGTGATTGTCTCTCACTTTTGCCTATCAGAGGTGTCCCGAGGTTGACAGGATTGTGAGAGGGGGAGGAGGGGGCGCAATTACTCAAAAAACTGAAAGGACAATTTTTGTTCAAGCTGACCAGGTTTTCGTGGGAGTGTGATGTGATTTCTTGTGAATAGTTTAGCAAAACAAAAACACTAGAAATCCGTTGAAAAAAAAATGAAAATTTTTCAAGATTAAGGAACATACTTGTGTCGTATTCTCTTATCTTATTTGATGAATTGAAATAATCCGTTAAATCAAAACGATAAATGACATGTGTCTTATATTTGTTTTTTTCTCCTCTTTATGTTAAAAAACAAAATCAAACTGATCATTGTCATTGTATATGTTGCTCTTATTTCATAAAAAACAGTTTCTTTCTTTACCTGTTGATCGTTTAATATTAAGTTTTTTAGCAAGTGCAATAAAATCTTCGCCTTTTTTATATGTATCAATTAATTGCCGCCGATCAATATCACTAACACGGACATAACGACCACGTCGTTGATCAAGTAACTGTTGTTGAATTTCCAATGAATTCATTTTCTTTGCTTAATTTCTAATCGTTTGAAACAAGTACATAAAAATGGTAGGAAATAATAAGAAAAAAAAGAAGAAAAAAACGATTTTCTGAAAAGAAAAATGATGAGATGAAAATCATAAATGTGAAACAGATGTTTTTCCACAGCTGGTGTATCTCGTCATTCTAACTTTTGTGATTTGTAACAAAGAAAAAAAAGTAGTATGTGAGTGATCGATGAATAAAGGGAAAAGAATGTTCAACAAAGAAAGAAAAAAAAACCTGACGCACACAATAACATATGTACAACAACATAAAATGATATTTTATGTTCCAATGAAAGATTTTCCAATTAAAGATCTACTTCAAATAGAGATATAGGAAAGAAATAAAAAAGAACATAAAGATGAAGGATCACTACACATTTGTTGACCTTTTTTATGCTAAGACGATGAAATGTTGTCTCGGTCAAAAATAAAACACGAAAGATAGCATAGTAGAGAGTGTCTTAACTCTCGAACATTCGCGTTCTGTTCCCTCTTTTTTTTTTTCACGTTTAATATATAAATATAGATGCTTGTGTGTCTACATTGAAATTTTCTTTTGCTCGAAAATTTACATCGTTTTCTTTTCTTTTCTTCTTCTCCTTTATATTTACTTTATTATACCTTGTTCTCTTTTTCTTTTTAATGAACATAAGATATTTCGTCGGTATAGTAAAATTCATTTTTCCCGTTTGTTCTTTTTCTTGTCTCGATTTTATTCATCATAGTGTATATGTATAGAAATTTGAACGAAAGAGAATACAAGATGAATTTTCATGCAGACATTTTACATAAAGATCGAACGAACAACAATAGAGACACACGTCTCTCTAAATGTGTGTTCTTTTTATATTTGAATATCATATATTGGCTTGCTCGAAGAAAATATTATAATAAGAAAGAGAGAAAGAGAAACAACAATTGTATGTGAATCAGATATAGAAAAAAAGAACGAAATAATCTAAATAATGAAATTATAATAGACACGATTGAGGTAAATTTCAGATTAACAGTTGGAAAAGAACGAGAAAAAAAATGCTAGAAGATTTATGTTATTTTTGTCTTATTCTCAGAATTTTTCGATTAATTCTCAAGTATTTGCCTTAGAAGAAACGAAAATTTCTCTTATTAACTGATATTGTGCGAAATTTAAGATTTTTTTTTCCTCTCATCTAGATCGTAGAGAAGAATAAAATTACATTGTGTGATATGGTAATATGTTTCACAAACGAGAAAAAGAGTTACTATTTATTCTGCACTTACCAATGAGACAAGTAAATGAGTAGAAATTATACTCTCAATCTAATCTATTGCATATTTTGGTGTTCTACCTTATCGTGTATTAAGATATACGCACCTAATGCTTTTTTGTTCTATGTGTCAATGTGAAAAATGCTTATATATTATACATATATATATATATATATATATGTAGAGAAGCAAAGCAAAGAGGAATAGGAATCTCAAAGACGGAACACTACACATTCGTTTTCTCGTTCTATTGCTTGCTTAGACGAATAAAAAAAGAAGAGTACAAGAGCACATATAAATACACGGAGCAAAAGAAGAGAAATGTTACGGTGAAACACTTTTAGCCATCATTACTCGACCAACAAACGGTTGTGCGTTGGCGAGAAAAAAACGAAATAAGAGAGAACGTGAAATTGACGACGAAAATAGTTGCTGACTGACGTGCCTATTTACCAAAGAGCGAATACGACCAAGGTGTTTTCTTTTTTTTCCTTGCTCTTCACTCCACATACACATGCACAAGCTAAATAGAAAGACTATTTGCTTTATATTTCGTTCGTGCTCGCTTTCGTCTTTTCCTCTCTTATTCTCTTTTTCTTCACTTATATACAACGTCGATTCACGATTACTATATATGCGAAATGTTCTTTCTCTGTTTTATCAATGATAATTGTATTGTAGTAAATGTTAGCAATTTTATTTCGTATATTCATGTAGAGGCTTTTATTCTTGATCAATTATAATAATGATGCTGAAAATATAGCCCGCTTCTCCTTGGAAAAGAAAAAAGGGAAGACATCAGAAAAAAAAAGAATGACACATTCGTGTGATGGGTGAATCTCGATAAATATACACTTCATGATACAGAATACATAATATATGAAAAGATTTTTCGTGTACACTTTGATTTCTGTCCATTCAGTACAAACAAAACGAGTGATTGTATATTTGTTGAACACGCAAGATATGCAGGACGAAAAAAGAAGAGGAGAAATACAAACAAAAAACTCAAGTGTTTACATCTACCTAAGGGGAAAATGAGAATGAATGAATTAAGTAAAGAAACTATTGTTTTCCTGAAAATTGATGCTGTTCAATAGAACACTTGAACGATTGATATATATATATTTTAAAATGCTTCACATGAATTGAATTCATCGGAAATGAAAATACGATTGTTTTTATTTGCTTGAATTCTAATTAGAAAAAAATAGAGTATGTTTATTTTAATGAATTGTATTATTAAAGATGGTAATTTGTAAAAAGAATTTATACAATAAATTTTTGTATATTTCTATCAATATCGTGTTTGATAAAATGATTGATAGTAATTAATTATCGATTTACCTTTAAGCAAAAAAACATCATTGGTCGTTTTTCTTTATCTAGAAAAGAAGCATTTTTTTCTTTCGTATTATTTATATAGTAATATTTTAATACCTCTTAATGTGACCTTCTCGATAAATTCGACTTCAAAAATCAATTTTTCACAAAAATATACAGTAAATTCTTGCTCTCGGTTGATCTGACATTAATCGAGAATATCAGATGGGAAACTATATTAATGTAACTTTTCGTATAGATATTTTAGAAAATGTTTTCGAAAAAAAATTAACACTGATGAGAACAGAAGAATGATTGTTTGGTACGGTTTATCATTTGACAACTATTGAAACAACATATGAAGTCTGATGAAGAATTCAAATTATCTTTCTACAAAAGATGATCTACCTAAATCGTTAAATCAAAATTTGAAAAAAAAGCTCATATTCTTCAAGTTTATGTCAGTACTACTGATTATGGTCAACCTATCTGGGCGAGAAAAAAAAGCTAGAATAATAGAGAATGACTTGGATTGTACACAATGGTGTTTTTTTTATCTTCCTGTCTTATGTGATTTGTGATAAATATCCATTCTTATGAATCGATCACAAACTATGTGTAGTATGCGAAGTAAACAACAACGAAAATGATAAATTTTGCTTTGATTTTTTTAGCAAGTTGGATGTTTTGGGAACCTATGTGTGACTCTGAAGATTTCAGTTCTTTGAGTATAAATCTTTTTTAGTAATATCTGAACGCTACGGCAAGCTGTGAGTTTTTTGTATTAAAAAAAAAGCAAGAACATTAAGAATGTTTTAATTATATCAAGTGTCGAGGCGAATTCGCTCACAAGTTTTGAAATTTATCTTGTAATGCATTGTTTTTTAATATGTATAGCTGAAACACTGTTTGCTTAAAACAAATAATATGTCAATATTAATATTAAAAAATTTATTTAAAATGATTGAGTACAAATTAGATACTAATCTAAAATACATCAAACAAAATAGACTAAAGCGATCGATAAAGAACTTGTATTTATTGGAATTTTATACTAAAAAAATATCTGCTTCATTGCAGATATAAATTTGAGCATCATTTGCCAATATCAACTATCGATTCTTGACAAGAAAGCATTCGAGAATTGTGATTGTATCGATCAGTAGTATTCTTTTTTTTTCGTATGAGTTCGAACATCTCATATTTTGTTCTATTAATAAAAATATTTCAGCGATTAAAACGTTTCGAGATTTGGGTATCAAATATTTTGGATAAGAAAAAGAGATAATAGGATTACAATAGAAATGTTTTTTTTTCTCTTCTTCAAACATTTTGAAAAACTTGATTGTTAGTTATTTCAAGAAAACTAATGTGTGAATATGACCCTATGAATGAACAGAAGTTTTAGATATTTCCAATATGGTTAAGTTTATTAATGACTAATTTATTCCACCGCAGAAAAGAATATGAACGAAAGTTTTATTCTATTTACGACTCAAGTAATCGATCAAATTTGTAAAATTTTTACATAGTTATACATGACAAAGATTTAAAGTATTGATTATTATAAAACAGTGTGTATTTCGTCTGTTTTATTGATTGTTTTAAATATAGGCAAAATAGAGTGAAAGATATTAATATTGTTTTGTATATAATTCTAATCCTCTTTAAGATCTCACAATCTATAGATGACAACAGAAAAGATTAATTATAAACGAAGACGAAGAAAAAAAATCAATTGATATACTTGTCTATGAAAGCAAAGTCAGTATTATTGTTATCAGCATTTTTTTTTTTTTTGTTAAACACATTCTTTTTTATGATAATAAGGTATAGATAATTGAAATTATCATAATACGATTTATGAGGTAAAAGAACATTTCATTAATAAAATTACAGAATTTTCTTTATTAGTTACAGTTGATGAAGATTAATTTCAATCTTTTAAGGTACAGTCAGCATGTTTCGATCAATGCGAAAAGGCAATGAATTTGTATGCAATGGTTACTTTCATTGTCAAATTTTTTGTGATATGCAACAGTCGTCTAGCCACATGACCTGCTAGCAGCCAATTCATCATAGTTCAGTGACCAACGACAAAAACATTTATTTGAAGTATGCATAATAGCTGGTCTAAATAAATGTTTAAGATTGAATGAGTCTATTCATGTCGATTCCATGTGTATAGTTCTGTCGGCTTTTTACGTAACCAATGTATCAAGTGTTTTATTGTAGTAAACGATATCAATAAAACATTCACTTTTTTGCACGTGTATCAGAAAGTGTCTATTAATCGTGACAGACTAAGCTTTTAGTATAAGAAGTACTACAATTTGTCAACACAAGTTAAAATACACCGGAGCAGCTACGCCACGCCCATTTTCATTCCTCAATTGTCTCTACATTATCAATTGACGTTGTACTTTCGTCGGCAAAGAAAATACTTTGTTTTCTTCAACTACAAGAAATCCATTGAATGTCAATGACCAACATATATCTTAGATTTTTGTATAGGATTGTAGAATCTGACTAACTATATTAAACTCTTAGGCTTTATGTATTAACAAGAATCAATAATTGGTGGATAATGATCGAGAACTTTGATCAATGCCATATTCATTTGTTTTTTATGATAAGAATCAAAATATCATTGATTGCTTCTGATCGAGTGTTTACCTGGACAGATTTTCTATCGATACTTTTCATTTCTCTTTCGAGCTGATGACTCTCTGACTTCAATAAGTCAATATAATCGTATTTCGTCTCTTTTTTTTTATAAATTCAGTTATTTTCGATTTTTCCTATCTTCAATTGAACATTGAGTAAAATTATCATGCTCATCCAGATGAGGTTTACCTTAGTGTATTGGCAAAAATAATGCAAAGCACATGAATTATGTTTGCATGAATCGATAGCATATGGATGAGACATTTAATGGAGAGAAAAACAAACAATAGTGTTGTCAAAAGTTGAGAAGAGAAAAAAACGAACTGGTTTTGTTTTTTTAAGATTTTTTGATGTTTTTTTTTTGTTTGTAAAAGAAACAACTTTTTCCCAACTCAAACTTCAATGACGACCTTGCATAGACAAACAACTTGAAAAAAATACAATGAATATTTTTAAGATGAAAAACAGTCACTTGCAATTCCAATAAAAATTAACACAATAGAACAAAACTAGGTTTTGCTTGTTTGTCGATTATTCTATTATTGAATCAATACCTGGACGATTTTAAATAGTATTATATAGTAATTATTTAAAAATAAAATGTATACTAAAGAAAAAAGTCAAGAAACAGATTATTCCCACAGATTGAAAATTAAGAATAAACACTAGAAAAAAAAAACAAGAAAAAGATCTTTTAGGAATAGCAATTGACTTTTGAAAAAAGATGACCTGTTAAATCGTTGTCGGAAAACAAATGAAATATGCTATGTAATTATGATTAATGGCGAATTACAATTCATTGTTAATCAATTTTTATAGTTGTTACCAGCAAGCTACAAATAGTGTGTTGATGCTCTCTCTAGTATTTTTCTTATGAATACTTATCAGTAACATCCAAGAAATATATGACTGGCCAACTAACCTGTTAAATACTGATTTCTTCTATGTTGATCCTGATCATATCCATACATCAACTGCAAACACTGTATGTATGTATTCAAATTTCAATGCATTTTAAGGACGGAAACTGATCTGAGTTTAGTTAGTAATTCTGTGTCATTCTTCAATGAACACGGTTCAGTGATAACTTTTCCGTTTAGAAAACTATTGTGTTAATATAGATATAAATAATCATGTTTGTCAATAAGTTAAAGCCATTAGATCAGAATCTATTGGAAATCAGTCAGTTTCGGATCTACAAATTGTCTCTTCATTAAATTTGAAATATATTTTCAAAAACAAAATCTGCTATAAGGAGATTATTTTAAATATTTTAGGCTATGACAATTGGCCTATTTAATACAATGATATTTTATTCTTGTAATTCACTTCCAGCTATGATGGTTTTGATTTACAATCAGACGCTGAAATCAACGTTGAAACCAGTACCGGCCGGGTTGAAAGTTTTCAAAAATCTTCTTTGCTAATCCTGTTTTTGATCATAAAAACTAAGGTGTGACATGTTTTTGCTGTCGGAATGTGTAAAAAAGTGCTCAAAACCTACGCTATATTATTCGTTTTTCTGAGGTTCTTTTTAAAAAGATTCATTGTGATGAGTGTCTTTCACATGAGCCCTAAACTATTTCGTATATTTGGAGGCATTTTTTCTAAAAATTGGTTTTCAAAAAAATTCAACATTTTTTCGCCGGTATTCACCGGTCAGACATATGATTCCAACCGGCCGGTTTCCGGTCGAAACGGACCAGTTTATCATTTCACAACTGGTTCCAACTTTGGCTGAAAAAGAAAAACATTGTTATTTGAAAAATGCTCTAAAGTTGTATCGTAACTCTTGAAAAATATAAATTTAGATAATTAACACTGTTATCTTAGAAGTATAAATTTAAAAAGAAAAACTTATTCAACGTAATTTAAGTGTTATTCAAACTAACTGCACGATAGAGTCTACCTACCGTTTAATTCTTCCTCTTTTCAAAACTCAGTTTCTGTTCATGGTCAAATAAAATTTTTTGAACTGACACATAACATTCTAAAGTCAATTTTTCATTTTTTTTGGAATAAAATTTGTCGATATATTCGATTTAAGATAAGTTTTCATAAAACTGATCTATTCAATTTTTGCATTCTTTCAAGTCTCAGTTTTTCTCAATTTATAATTTGAAATATCTTTAAAGCATCGTAATGAAGGAAATTTCAGTAACTCATCAACTTTTGAAATCAGTTGCGTATAGCTAATGTCATCATTCAATATTGTACAAAATGTTATCATACTATTGGTTAAAACAAAAGATGTTATTATAACTTTTGTTGATAACTAACTCATAGTTATCGGATTTGTAGTATTCATCGGAGCACGCATAGATATCTTCGTTGACATATGTGACAATATTTGTGTTTATAACTATGACATTTACTATTAATATTAATAGAAAGCCTATCGAGGTTATCAAAAATTTCGGTATAACTTTTTATTGAAACTTGTGATTGTTTCGTATATAAGTTCAAGAAGTAAAGAATCTTTAGATACATGAAGTACATTGAATATTATTCAAAATAAAGTGCTAATATTTGTTAAAAAAGTAAGAAGTAGAGTGATATGATGCTAACTTTAGTAACTATGACAAATGTATGCAATCAAGCGAAAAAAAATACTCTGTTATTTGCTTTTTTCGTTTCTATAAGTCAGAGTACTTCAGATTGTTTTTTTCTCCTCTTTCACCGTTACTAATTAGGTTTTTATAACTTCGTAACGAGAGAAAAATGCTCATTCACTGGTGCTAGGACAATTCGTCGCAGGACAATTCGTCGCATGGACAATTCGTTGCAAGATAATTCGTTGCAATGACATAAGCAGAAAAAAAAACTTTTAATGAATTTATATTTTTGAATCGTCTAATTCGACGTACATATTCGGTTTGTTTAAGGACTATCCCTTGCTATTTATATATTTAAAACTAAGCTACTCGGCTACAATCGATGATTTATACAATACCGCAAATAGTTTTGATTATGCCATATAACCGAAGGCTTCTTACATCCTATTGACATTATTCATGGGGTAGGTAATGAATCCGATTTTCTGTCTTGCTAAAATTCTTTATAGTGGCACATAGAGCCCTTCATCGGGTCCAAAAAAATGTCCGGACCCAGTCAAAGAAATCTGAGTCATTCTATCACTTTTCATCTTAATATATTACTCAAACGTGCATCTTGTAGGAAAATGTTTTCTCTTTCACCTCATATGTTTAGAGAAGCACTACAATATTTAATAGTCAAAACATTTTAATAAAAATAAGTCCGGGTCCAGATTTTCCGGGTTCGACCGGATCCAAGTGTGAATCCAGACTTTTTTTATCAAAATATTTTCGGTATAATGCATTCTATTGCTTCTCTAAATACATGAGATGAAAGAGAAAAAATTTCTCTATAAGATGCATGCTTGAGAAATCTATTAACACAAAAATTGATAGAGCAACTTATATTTCTTTGACCAGGTCCAAAAACGTTGTTTGGACCCGATGAAGGGCTCTAGTGGCACACCCCGTGATCAAGAATCAAAATTTAATCATTATTAATATTTTCAGTACTTTTTAAAGTCATTGGGTTGCATGCTTCAAACTTAATTGAAAAAGTCGCTTCATTTTTGAAAAACAGATATAAATTATGATTGGATTATGTCATTGCAACGAATTGTCCTGCAACGAATTGTCCGGTCACCTGCGATATTTTTTCAATACTATCGATAATATGAAATTTTTATTAATGCTTTTAAGCTCATTTAGTAAGTATCATTATATCAAGATGGAACATAAAAAACATATTATTTCAATTGCAATTATATTTTGTCGACATAATTATACAAATAAACAAATTTGGAAAGAAACATTTTATAGGTAATATCTGTATTTATCATAAATCATTGGAAGATTCTATTATATTTGAAAATCAATCATTACAATGAGTTCTATTATTGACAGAAAATAACAGTAGCCAAAAGATTATGATCTTGGTCAAGATAAACATTTAAAAGAGATCAATAAGTATGTCGATGTGGGTATGTAGACATGACTTTGGTTTGAAGCTCTGCAGAATAAAACTTTTCGCCTTTGAAATCAGATTCCAGCTCTGAAAATTGTTTCTGACTAACATATTTACTACTTTTAGTGCTTGATGCTTTGCTTTCTTGCAACTTATGAATCTATAAAATAGTGTATTTCTATTTATTATTCAACATATGAAGAATAAACTTGTTACTACGTAAGACGAAAAATACTTGACTGTTTCACTAATATAACTCTAACGACTATTTTTTTATCAAGACTACGACTCCAATGGAGTTGAGTTTTAGAGTTTGATGCAGGATTTTAGTTTGGGTGCAGTAATGAATCACATTCAGTGATTACAGAATAAATAAAAGAACTTACAAGTTATGGACAGATTAAACCGGTGATCGAGTCCTTCTCAACTGATGCGGCCTCAGTTGATACTTTAGGAGTATCCAATCCCGACTTTCCTGTTTTGCTGCTTTTTAGTCTTGAACTCACAGATATTAAAAGAGTGTTGGTCCAATTTTACATTTGTAGGATGGATGTGAGAAATTTAATTATTTGGAATGAGTAGATACATATTTTGTGAGTGTATGTCTGTACTTTTTTCCAGGACGTAGTACTATGAATCGAGCAAATGTTGTATTTATGGGATTTTTCCTCATCGGCACTTACATCAATGAGCAGGACTTTTATTTACTCACATTAATGTGGATGGTATGTACTTCTCCTTATTCTTATTGCACGAGTATGAAGAATTTTCGGTACAACCTTACAAGAACGACACTCTCGATACTAATACATATAAATGACAGGGCACCGCAAAGAGTGTGGGTGCCGCAGTGTTGTTCTTGTGCAGTTGTACCCTATGCTGTTTCTTCTATTTCTGCCATAAACATAATATTGGTAAAGTGATGTAAAATGAAAGATGACGTTAGATTATGTACCATTGAAAAAAAATAGTGTTCGAGGATTGGTGAAATTGTTCCTCCAATAATGAAGATAACATGTAATATGTTGCATCGATGTATGAATTGATGATCAATTGATAGATTATTTAGTTTACTATTCTGTTCTTGATTATCGTTCGGATGTTTGTGTGCTCGAATTATGCGATTCGTTTATCTCCGCTAGTTTCTAAATATTTTACCAGATGTTCTCTATCAAGTTTAGTAACAAAACCATGGCTATCATCACTTGGTAGTAGTTTTAATTATACAATTCAAACTAATTTTCCTAATTCTTCGAATATAAAAACCTCGAAATTCCCTACAGGTATATCGTTTTACACTTTCCTAATACCTCTCAATCACTATGTTTTGTTTTAGTTTTTTCAAATTTACATGCATGTTCATTTCATACATCGAGCAAACGCGATAAAAAGGATTATTATGAAGTTTTAGGTATACCTAAAACCGCTACAGCAAAAGAAATAAAAAAAGCTTATTACAAAGTTTGTAATCTTTCTATTAATTAATGGCAAAGTTATTAATTGACTCTTATTTAGCTAGCGAAACAATATCATCCAGACACGACAGACAAGAAAGATGCTGCAACAATAAAAAGATTTCAAGAAGTTTCAGAAGCTTATGAAGTCTTAAGTGATGAAACGAAACGAAAGACTTATGATGCATATGGTATGGGCGGTGATCCATTTAGTTCTGGTCAAGAATCCTATCCTGGTAGTAGTTCAGGTGCTCGTCCAACTGATAGAAGGCAAGGTGATTTTCGTGGTTATGAATATTATCAAGCTCAAGTTGATCCCGAAGAATTATTTCGAAAAATCTTTGGTGATGCATTTAGTCGAGCTGGGTTTGGTAATCATGAATGGATGGATGAACCTGATGAAAATCAATTTGGTAAACAAGGTATAACTCAAGTAAGAATCTTACATTTTCTTTTCTATTAATTCATTATTTTTCATGCGCAAAAAAAAAACTTATTTAATAGTTAGCCCTTGATCTAACATTTCAAGAAGCAGTTCGTGGCTGTAATAAAGATGTTAACGTACGTATTGTTGATGTATGTCCAACATGTAAAGGTACTCGTTGTGCAGTTGGTACACAACCACAGCCGTGTCGAACATGTAATGGTACAGGAATGGAAACAATTGAAACAGGTCCATTCTTTTTACGTGCTACTTGTCGAACATGTCATGGTCGACGTGAAACAATCGCAAAACCATGTTATGAATGTTCAGGAAAAGGAAAAACTATACAAAAAAAATTTACAACAATACCGATTCCAGCAGGTAATTTATTTTGTTTTTAGATTTCAAATGAAATTCTTCTAGAATATGTTTTTTTCTTAAGGTGTGGAAGATGGACAAGTAATGAGAGTTAATCTTGGTGTATCTGAACTATTTGTTACATTTCGTGTTAAACCGAGTGAAAAATTTCGAAGAGATGGTGAAGATATTCATAGTGATATTGACATATCTATTACACAAGCAACACTTGGAGGAACAGTTAAAGTACCAGGAATTTATGAAGATCATGTTTTACAAGTAAGAATATTTTATCGTTTTCCTTAGAAGACATAATTATATATTAGATTCCACCTGGTACACAATCTCATCAGCGTTTTCGTCTTATTGGTAAAGGTATTAAACGTCTTCATCGTTCAGGAACAGGTGATCATTATGTGCATGTAAAAATAAAAATTCCTACGTATGCTATTTTTTGTATTATGATATAAAAGAAATTCTATAGTGTTTTATATATTATAGACGATTAACAACTGAACAAAAAGCATTAATGTTATCATTTGCTGAACTTGAAAAAGATACAAAAGGAACAGTTAGTGGTTCATCAAAAACTCAATCAGGTAAATAAATATGAAATTCAAATATATGCCAGTTTCAGTTTATTTCTAGAAGAAAAATCGAAAGATAAAGAAGGGTTTTTTCAAAAACTCAAACGAGCAATTTTCGATTAATGATAACAAATCAAGTAGTATCTGATTATTATTCTTGTATTTTCCATATTAATTATCTATTATCTTTTTTAGGCAATCGAATAGTTAATGAAAACGATGATCTATTATTAAAATCAATATGACAAGTATTATCTAATTTACCTTTTGGTAGTAAAAAAAAACAAAGTAGTGGATACAACTAATAACCATGCAGCCTTCACTAACTCAAAAACAGAAGAGCAATTTATTAGCTTTATATTACAGTTGTCTTTTTTTGTTAACTTTATAATGTTTTTTGTTTAAATGTTATAATAAAAACAAGTCTGAAAATTGATTTGATCTTTTTTGTCGATTTTTAGATATGATAAAATGAATACAAGGTGAGAAAAATTAGTTTAATAAAAATTTCAAAAAGAAAATAATAATTGATTTCTTTAGTTCAGTAGTACCACCAAGTTTGCATCCACTCATTGCTGGTGCAGCAAGTGCATTTGTAACAACAACATTATATCAACCATTAGATTTTCTTAAAACTCAAATACAAGAACCGAAAGATGGGTAAAGAAATGTATTTTCAATTTTGTATTTATAGAAGTTTGATTTGTTTTCTTTTTTGTATTCAGAATATCGAAACGTTCGATACGATCAATAACGAAATATACTATGCATCAATATTCAACATTTCGTTTATGGCGTGGATTAACACCGGTTGGATATTGTAGGATGAAAGCTATGATTGAATATCTCACTTTTTTTTTCTTCGTCATAGTCTTTATTTCGTGCTGTACCTGGTAGTGCTCTTTATTTTCATTTGCTCAATTCACTTAAAGAAAAAATACCGTAAGACAAAAGAATTTTTTTATTATTAATAATTATTTTTTATTTTCTGTTTGTTAGAAAATCTCAACAAACAGCTTTTGTTAATGGAGTCTGTGGCGCTTTAGCTCGTTGTGCAGCTGATTTAGTAGTTTTTCCATTTACATTAATCAAAGCTAGACTTGAAGTAGAAATAGACTTTATTTCAAGAAAAAAAGAAACAAAACATTATTTTTTTTAGAGTTCTCGATATACAACAATGAACATGATTGCTATTATTAAACATGTATATTCAATGCATGGTTTACAAGGTTAGTTTCTTTTGAATTTTATCATATATCAAAGATATAGAGAATGTGAGAGAGAGAGAGAGAGACAAATATCAGTTTGACGATACTATATCTTCCTGGACAATTTTCCGTCGCTTTCAAAAAGAATTCATAGAACCATAAGAAAAGCTTACATAAATTTGACAGAACGTTAGCAACTGTGATAAGTTAGCCGATCTGCTTCTACTTGTACTGTTTTTTTTAAATATGTAACAGATAGAGTTTATCGGGTCCGGATCTCAAAATTTCGGACTCGACGGGCTCTAATCGTCTGAGAAATATTTAGGGTACGCTAGTCACTGAATACGAAAAACTGGAAAACAGGTCCGACTCGGCAAATGTTTAACCCAGCGGAGTCTAGTAACAGCTCAATTTCATATATTCATATTCAAATATTTGTCTTAATGAATCGATTTTCTTCTTGTAGGTTTTTATACTGGTCTTCTACCTACTTTAGCACGTGATCTTCCATTTTCTGGTATCTATTATATGTCTTATCGTAAGTTGAAAGACAGATCTTCACATGACATGAGTAAGCTATTTCTGTTTCTAATTTTCTAATTCATTTTTATTGAATTTAAAACAGACATTCCATCTCATAAAAATTGGATAACATCTCAAGCTTCAATAAGTATCGCAGCTGGTTTAATTGCTTCGTTTATAACTCAACCGGCTGATGTTATTAAAACATATCGACAAGTAGCTCCAAATGATTATCAAAATGTTCGCATAACAATTAAATCTATTATTAAAGTATATATAATTTTCCTATTTATTATGTTTCTTTTTTACAAATAATTTTTTATTTAAATAGACGCATGGTTTAATCGGGTTTGGAAGTGGTTTTATTCTACGAGCATTTCGTCGTACACTTGTAGCTGCAACAGCTTGGACCTTATACGAATCATTTTTAAGATAATGATTATATTCTTTTTTTTTTTCTTCTTTGTTTTAATTAAACAATGCCAAGCCATTCATTAAATATATCTTTTTGTAAACTTGTCATTGATAAATTTTGTTTCAGGCGAAATACAGTTAACCATATTTGTTTTGATGTTAATCGATCACGATAGATTTTACTTATAATTAATTCAAGTAATTTTATTGATGATTCACATATTATTGTATAACGTATTTCACCATTTGTTAAACCACGTTTTCGTTTCATATCAACATATGTTGTAAATGCTTGAATATTTATTTTAGAGATTTCTTCTTCATTATCAAGTGTTTTATATATCCACGAGAGATATTGTTTTGGCGGGCAAAGTTCAAGTGATTCAAATAAATAAGATTTCGTATTTGTAGAAAGAAATATGTAATCTCCAGCATAGAGATGATCAAGAATTATATTAAATAATAAGGAAGAATCAGATATTAAGTCAATATATTTAAAAAAGAAACGTTCTATTATTTGACGTTGTTCATTTTCAGTATATTTGTTAATAGTGCATGCATCGAATAAAAGTGTTTCACCTCGATAATCAATGCAAATACAAGCATTATTGTCATTGTTCTTTTTGTGTATATCAATTAATTCCTTTAAATAAAACTCCATGAATAAGAATGAAAGAAAAACAACAATATGTATGTACGGCTTTTTTTCTTTTTTCGTTCCTTTTTCTTTTTCTTTTGAATTAGTAAAAATAAAAGAGTTTTGCCCTGTGCACGTTGCCATAGAGAGAAGAAAAAAAAACGTTGAATAAAATACAGGACTTATTATAATTGATTAGAAATTAACGTTATAAACTAAATAATGGAGAAGTTTACGAGAATTTAAATTTATCTCATTTTACGTTTACACTGTTCAATCTACTATGACTTTCTTTTTTTTCAACCTTTATAGTCCTTTTTTGTATGCGTCTGATTGGATAAGCGTATGTTCTTCATTCACTCCTAAAAGGACTAACGCAACCAAATTATACTTACAGCTTTAATAGGTGTGTAAACATAAGGGTAAAATGGGATAAATTTGATTTTTCGTTGACTTCTGAAAATGGTAAGTTATTGATTGAATAAGAATGACTCGAGAATATTTTGAGTGTTAACCGATTCTATATCTTTATGAAATAACTTTATTTTAATTGTTGGACATCGTTTGATATACGAAGTTTCCTTATGGAACTAAGAGAAGCTTTAAATGATTCAGGCTAATGATTTTTGGGGACTTCTATATCAAAAAAACAAGATGCCACTCTTTTCATGTTTTCATAAAAATATATTGTCTGTTCAATTCAAACACCATCATATGATAGTAATTGAAATGTATAATACTCGATACTAAACAGTGTCCCAAAATTTTCGACTCTTATCTGTAAATTGATGTTATCTATAACGAATCTATTTATAAGTAGTTAATTGAAATATACAGTTTTGTAGAGAATGCAAAGAGCTATCATCTGAGAGAAAAAATAGTTCAAATTATGTCATAGTTATGATTACTTTATTTATGATGACGAAGTATTTTACATTTAACATTTTTTTGCAAAAACAAAATATGCTTGTAACGTCTGAAGCGAAATATCAGTTTCTAGGTATTTTTATATGATTGTATAGAGTTCGACGAGCTCTACAAGAATATGGATATCAAAAAAATTCTGATCCTCTTTCCAATACAAAACTTGAAGAAAACTGAAAAGATTAATAAAAATCTCACATACCTTGGATTACAGAGAGTATGCAGAAATTTCAATAACTTTAGTTGATCGACTGTTCGTCTGTCCATAAAACTTGGAATGATTATTTTTAGCTTCACTATGTAACACTGCATCTTAAAACATAAATTAACAGTCGGTCAGCTAAAGTTATTGAAAGTTAAACATACTCTCTAATGCAAGATATTTGAGATTTTTATTAATCTTTCCAGTTTTCTTCAAGTTTTGTATTGGAAAGAGGATCATAATTTTTTTTGATATTCATATTCTTGTAGAGCTCATTGAACTCTATACAATCACATAAAATTCCTAGAAATAGATATTTCGCTTCAGACGTTACAAGCATATTTTGTTTTTGCAAAAATGTCAAATGTAAAATGCTTCGTCATCATGAATAAAATAATCATAACTTTTCATAGCTATGACACAATTTGAACGATTTTTATTTAGATGATAGTTCTTCTCGTTCTCTAAAAAACTGTATATTTCAATCAACTACTTATAAATAGATTTCATATAGATAACATCAATTTACAGAGAGGGGTCGAAACTTTTGGCACATCCTCTAGCATAATAATGCATAGATTTTAATTCTTTTCAACTTTTCTTAGTCTCATAGCAATCTATGCATGAGTAGAACATGAAATTCAATGGTATCAATTATTGATGATATTTTCTTCACTGTTTTATTAACCAACTTTTTCACATCTTTGTTACTACTTGATTCTCTTTCGATGTAACTACTTCACGAACGATGTCATTTTCAGTCTGTATTATCACACATACATTCTCATTATCTGTAATATCGTATTGGGTTTCAATTAATTGGCAATGGCATGTATAGTAATGTCGTATAGTTTCTTAATCTTATATTCTACTGCTTATTTTCTGCGGTGACATGACATCTACCTCACAGTTGATCTTATCATACTACAAATTTCTATCTACTTCGCGTTATTGATATTTGCCACTGCTTCTTCCTACAATCGCAGATCGTGACCTCACAAGAACACCTTCGTCCTTAATATGTGATCGTATTGCTTCTTGATTCTATTTCTGATTTAACATAGTATTTTATTTTGCTGAATTCCATATGTATAGCATTATAAATTTCTCTCCTTGCATATCTCGTACAAATTGTTTTTTTTTGCGCTTTTCTCTGTGCATCTACACATTGGCAGCAATCAGTTTTAGTATGTGGCAGATTCCAACTAAGTTTCTTTGCAACTCATCTAATGTAATTATCGTTTAGATTATTATTCGTTTCTTTTCATCTTTCATCATCTCTTATGATCCATATTTTCTTCGCTGTTTATCTTGTTTTTTCTTTTTGCAATGGAGCGTGTAAGATCTCGTATCAGGATGAAAGTCTTCTTCCATAAACATGCTTCGTCTATATCTATGTCAATGATGATTATTTTTTCTCTTTTAACATTTGTATCATTATGTCGACTTGCTTTCTTTAATAAGCATATATAAAAAGAAACAAGAAATGATTTCCATAAATAATTAGTATACTGATCGGTTCTTGCTTGTTTAACGACTATATGGTAAAAAAAGGAAAGATGTCTGACGGCTTATTCAAATAGAATTTTTACAGTTAACGAAAAAAAAAATACTATTGATTCAAAAGAAGTTGAACTTTCCTTGTCTATTACAGATCATATATTGAAACTTTTCATGATCCAAAAAATATGAGAAGCAACTATGATTAGTAAAAAAACATTGATATATGTCAACCTTTAAAGATGAATTCAATTATTGAAGAGTTGAAACTTGAAAAGTGGAATTTTCAGTATTCAACTATTCAAATTTTCAAGTATTGAGCTCAACTATTCACGTTTTTGTGGAAACACATCCAAAAATATCTCGCCTGTCGAGAGTGCCACGAAAGCACACACACACAAATTGTCACTTTTGGAATTTCAGAAAAGTTGAATACTTGAAAAATACTTCAATAATTGAATTCAGTTTTCAAGCTTGACATATATAAGAAGAAAATGAGAAAACTCTGATTATTGGAGTTCAATAGAAGGGCTAAAATCCAACTGAGAAAAATTCGTAGATGAAAGTAATCTGATTTTTTATCTGTCATTAGAACTCCAGTCCCTTCTCTCGTGATAAATTAATTGTATGAATAATTTTGAGCTAAATAAAGACTTTACGATTTTAGTATTTTTATTCTTGTATCATTAAGACATTCTCTGTCATTTATCACATCGGTTACAAACAGTTTAATAATCTATGAATGAACTATTTATGGAATTTTATAACGATACAAAAACTGATCTACTATTCAATAACAAGAAATTCAAAAATAGTATATATTTTTATAAATCATGTTCAAATAGAAGAATAAATTATTATTTGCAGCATATAATTACTATTAATAGAAGTCTACTTTCGATACTTTCATACTCCAACTACATTGTCATGATGTTTTAACGTAATCTATACATAGTTCATACTGATTATGTATGCATTAAATGCAAGAAGTGTCTTGAAACTTTTCTAACTATTATCCAACAGAAATTTACAAAATGATAACATCAGAAAGTCTTTTAATTGTTATTAATTGCAACTTGGATAAATTCCAATGAAATAAAAATACTTAAATTTTGAGTTGAGTGATCCGGCAAAAATATTAATCTGCTCCGATGAACTAGTAAATGACTTCTAATAATATTTCTATATCTGTCACTTTTCTTTCAGTTGTGATTAGTTTTAATTCAAATCCATAAAAGACTTCCTTTCTCTCTTAATATCGAGTTGAAGATAGATTTTGAGAAAATTTTCTTTTATATCTTTCTATTGATGAATAATTTATAACAGCAATAGTTTTGCATTTTTCGTTACTATAAATAATTTCAACATTGAATCAAGTGAATCCTTTCTAGATAATCTATACAAAATAACCAGTTTTCTTTGAAAAACCTAGTTGATTGATATTATACACTTCTTTTCTCATCACACTACGATTTAATCGCTTGATTTCCTAAAAGAAAAACAAACTCAAGTAATAAAAATATAATAGTAAAAGCAATAAAATATCACCTAACTACGTAAATTTGTCATGACACTAAACTACTCATAATAGAGAGACCTACTTTGTCATCGTCATTCGAGTGTTAATACTTATTAGTCCTTAGGAAATAATTGATGTATAACAGTAAGCTTCATTTAAATTATTATCAAGTTGAACGGTTGTTTGTATAGTTAAAAGCTTTTAATATATTATGTTATCATGCGCTCTGTTGAGATTAAATTTTAGCTCGAGGGAAAATATTTACTATGGAACAAAATTAATTATGTTTATCTTTAATTGATTTATCAATATCTATTTGCAACAACAACTACGATCATAAAAGCAAAAGGTAACATACAAGTCATATTTTCCTGATGAACTATTTCAAATAAAGAATAAGTTTTTCACAATATAAATAAAGATATCTATCGTTTACTCTCGAAAACGAGTAGAGTGTCATTCTTATTATTGAATTTGATTACTATCAGTCTTTATCTGTATTAATGTGGTTAATATTTTTAATGAAGCATACAATATCAAAAGGTTTTTTTTACAGATATTATTTTATTAACTGATATTTTGGAATAATTCTTAACGAGCAAAAAGTTTGATTGATCATTGAAACAAAGAATTTTTAATGTAATGTACTCAGTAAAAACACGCTAAAGTTTTATTTAATATTGAAACGTTCATTTGGATAGAAGTAATGTAATATTGAATAAGAAAGTCTGAACAATTCATTTTATCACGTGGTTGCGATTTCTCTCTCTCTCTCGCTCGCTCTGGTTCGATCAGACATTCACCTTTCTAAAATGCCCTATTCATACATGACGAATCATCTTAAATTTTATATATCTCTTATCGTCCATAATGTACGTATATTCCTAAATGATTTAATACCTAGATCGTTCTTTACTTTTTAAGAAAATTAAAACAAAACTGAAAACTTCTAATGTAAATTTTCGACTATTGTCATATAACCATTTCCCTTTGTTACACACGATCGGTCGGATCGTCATTTCTTCTCTTTTTTTTCTTTTACTTATTGTACATAATTCACAAGTTATCCGTCTGTGTGTGTGTATTGTATGAGTGTTAAATATCAGTAAATATGATGAGTGAAATCAAAACTTCTATAAATTCTTGTTCATCATCATCACCTATTCGTGTACATTTTTCGGATGTCACTAATAAAAAACTCCAACTTAATAATATTATTGATGATGATCGTCGATGGAAATTACTTAGTAATAAACGAGAATTTTGTTTTTTTTCATGTTTTTACATTTGCTTATTTTATTTAAGGTGCACCAGTTATAACAATTGATAATGATGAAAATGAAAATGATGCATGGACTGAATGTCGAGAATTATTTGAACCAAATCGATCTCATATGCTTAATCCATCATCAGCTAATAATAATTATTTACTTCGTCATAGTAGTGCTAATACCAGTTTAAATGAATCATCATTTAATGGAAATGCTTGTACAAGTATTGATGGTAATCATGATGAAATATTTTCAATTATTGAACAAGCTGGAATTACTTTTGGTAGAAATTAAAAAGAAAAAACTAAAGTTCATTTTCTAATAAAAAGAAAACTTTCGTATTTTAGAAGCTTTAACTGGATCATCTTCAAATGATTTACTTGCAAGTACAAGTGGTTATCATTCATATGAACCATCACCATTTAATCATCGATTAAAACATTCATCAATACTTGATCCATCGGCAGCTGAATTTCATATGGAAAATGAATCAGCTTGTATATCAAATTCTCAATCAATAAACAATCGACCTAAAGATCAATCATGTCGTCGTTTAACTCGATCATCTAATCAGACATCATTAAAATATTCAACGTCATGTAAATATTTTTATATTAATGAAAAGAATATTTTCATTTGAATATTTTGTTTTATTAGATGAATATAAATTTGGTGGCTATGGTCGGGGTATTAATGAATTTCTTGAACCAAATGGTATCGCTTTTTTATCAGATGGAACAATTTCAGTTGTTGATACTAATTCAAGTCAAGTTAAACTTTTTGATCCTGTTCGACGTGAATGTGTATTAAAATTTGGTCAAGCTGGAACAAGACCTGGTGCATTACTTTATCCGTATCGTATTGCTATTTTACCTGGACATGATTTAGTAAATTTTTTTTTTCTTTCTTTCTAATTAAAATCATTTTGATTCAATATTAATTTAGCTTGTTATGGTACAACGTTCACCTCGACCTATGATACAAATATTTGATCGAAATGGTCAATTTATTCGTCGTTTCGGTAATGATCTTGAAAGTCCAAGAGCTATTTGTATTGATCAACAAGGTCGAATTATTGTTATGGAATCAAAAATAATGAAAGGTAATGAAAATGTTTAGAAATATTATTTGGAAAAAGAAAAGAATATTTGTTTAATTTTAGTACACATTTATGATGCAACATCGGGTCGTATATGGGGTCAATGTGATTTACGCGATCATTTGAGTTTTCCGACAAGTGTCTGTGTCAATGATCGACATGAACTCTATGTTAGCGATAATGAATCACATTTTGTTAGAGTATTTGATTATACTGGTAAACATTTGAAAAATATTGGAGCTGGAATTACATATCCAATTGCATGTCGAATTGTAAGTTTGTTATTGTAAATTTTCTGTGTTGATAGTTTTGCTTTTGTTTGTGTTTGTTTTAGAATCAACCACGTCGTGAACTTATTGTTGTAGACAATCATGAAAATTTTAATATATCAACATATGATTACGATGGAAATAAAAAATATTCACATTATTCAGTAAGTAGTTTTTGCAACAAAAAAACAAACATGAATTCTTTATTATTGATTTATAATTTTCTTTTTTTTTTCTAGCTTATGAAACATTCTCAATGTTTCGATGTTGCTGTTGGATATAATGATGAATTAGCAATGGCATCGAAAGATTATAAAATTTATGTTTATAAATTAGGCGAAGGTTTAGAAATGGCTAGCAGTGATTTAAATCATCATTATTATTAGTACGTTGTTCATTAATTTTTTTTTCTTTCTTTTTTTTGTTCTTATAAATGATCTTTAATTATTATCTTGTTCGTTCTCGTTCACTTGCATACTAATGTGTTGTACAAATGGGTTTCACCCTACCGCCTAAATACGTTTTTTTTTTTCTTTCTTGTTCATTAAAGATTATACTATTGTCTTTCTTCTCCTATGTGGCAGACGAATTGATTTTTTTCTCGTTTCCCTGATCGCATAACTTTATTTGATTTTTTTTCCTTTTTTTTCGCTTATCTTTTATTTGTTGTACTTAAACATTCAGCCAGAAATGTATTTCTATTTTTTTTTCCTTTTTTTTTTTCTTTGTCATACAACACTTCTATTTGACCCATGCACAAAAGAATAGAGATGAATTAAATAAATTGGAATGTTATGATGTGTGGTTTGAAGAAAAAAAATTAAATCAGTTTTTCTGAACCTTGAATTTCCTTCTAACATGCATTTTAATCTTGCACGGAACAAATTAATTGCTTTGTTCGTAAATTTACTTCACATCGTATGTTATTCAGTATAAGTGGAAGCTCAAGATGCATTATGTTAAGCTTTGACTGAACTCAGGAGAGAAATTTTATTAAAAAAAAAAGGAAAAGAACAATGAGAAATACTTTATTCAGGAAAGCGTACTTCACAATTCTTTTTTTTTATCAACTTTTAGAGAAGTAGTTTTTGTAATCAAGCATTTCTTTTTCTTCTAATTTTAAATATAATAAGACATCGAATCCATTAAGATCTCTTTCATAATTAATCTGTTTGTTTTCATCGTTTCTTTACCAAAGAGAATTAAACAAATAGTTAAAACCTTAGAAAAGAATTTACATATTAAAACTTGAAAAAATTGATTGTTTTGTTCGTTAGTAACAAAAACTTTTCGATAAATCTTAACTTCAACATCAAACAATACTTTTTAAACAAATTTCATTGGCAATTATTTTTTTCACGTTATCTATGATATATATGTGACCTAATCTTTTTATTAATATTTTATAACTCCATTTAGAATTGAAGCACGGCATATTCTTTTTTTCCGTAATATATAACATAAATAGAAAGTACTTTTCTTTAAGTGTAAAATTATCGCTTGCTTGAATTGGTCTCTTAGGTAAAAGCGATTAAGAAAAGAAAAATAAAATAAACAATTTCGGTTATGTTTATTTAAATAATTTTATTAACTACATTTGTCGAAGAATCAGTCCTCTGACTTTCTTATCATATGAAATCTTCGTTTATTTTGCTTTTGAAAAAGATGTCTAAAATCAATGTCAACTGATAAAAAGAAAGATGCTTTTATTTGTTCATTATGTAATGCATTCATTTTATTATACGGCAATGATAATTTTTCTCTTTAGTGTATAAGACAAAGAAATATATTTATTGTTATTTTTTATTTTCTCGAGTGATATTTAATCTATGACAATATTGAAATAGCGAATTCAAGATTCTTTCAAATATCTATGTACATAACATGCATACACGTATATCCTTGAAGATTTATGTAAGAAATTTTCGGTAACAAGCAGGCAACAATTTCATATATCCATAAATCAATCATTGATAGCTTATTTTATTTTTGACTGCATTGAAACAAATATAAATGTAATAATAATGAAGATTGAGAATATTGCTCCTGTTTATTGTGTATTCGATAAGGAAAATAAATATAGACGAAGACTTTAAAAACCGTTTATTCATGTACATGTTAAAATCAATCATAGTGAATTTTTAATATATAATAAGTGTATATATTCGTTTAAAAAAACGATCGAACAAGAAAAAAAAATGAAAGATATAATCAAAATCGATATTGAAACAACTTAAACATGCATTTGATATTCATACACCCACAATCAGCGAATACTGATCTCTACCAAAAACGATCATAACTTTCGTTTTCTTTTTTTCTTCTCTTCATTCTCAATCTACAAGTAAATAAAAAAAGAGGAAAAGAGACATAACAAGGTCCTCCCTTTTCGTTTCGTTTGTTAATTTTCAAGAAGAAATGTCTCGACATCAAAAGCCGTCGTCATCATATAGATCTGGTATGTGAGTAGTTTAACATTACATTTTTCTTGTTATCATTACATATACACACCTGAATTACAATGGCGATGACAATCATCATCGTTGATGTTTTGATATTATTGTGACTTTTTTTTTGAAGGTGAATCCCATAAGTACCATTCACGCATTTAGACAGTAGACGAGAAAAAAAAAGAGAGAAAGAGCTGACGCGAGAACAACAAATGCTTATCTCTTCGTAAAGCAACAAAAGAATCGAATCAAAATGAAAAGAATAAAAGTGGGAAGCATTAGTGTGGGAAGAGAAATAAAAAGTGAGAAAAAAAATACGAATGATAAGGTTAGGCTCTTTAATGTCTAGCTAGACTGCTATTTGTGATAAACAATAACAGTAGCTATATATTTGAATGATAAAATAAATCGGATGATGTCTATTGTTTTTTTTCGAATAGATGATAATCAGAAATCCGATTTGTAAATAACGAGGTTCTTACATTCTCTACGTATTTGACCTTGAGTTTTTACTTTGCAATTGCACCCGTAAGCTCTCACATACATACGCGCTCTGGACTACATCTCAGGAGATTATCAACATATATATATATATATATATATATACAAAACTATGTCAGGTACTGTTGCATCTTGATTGATCATCGTAAAAAGTATAAGTGACACGTACTTCATCAACGCGTTAACATAATTTGAAAATATACTTAAGAAATCTAACGAATGCCAAACTGATATAGTCAAAAAAGAAAAATGCATGTGCTAGTTACTCATATAAAAGATTATTTTCTATCGGAAAGAGCACGAAATTTTTGACAGAAGAAGAGAGAGGAAAAAAGAGTAAAGGAAAAAAAAGAAAAAGTCCGTATACATAAGCACAAACATACACAAACCACAGAAATATAAAGAACATTTGCTTCGGATCAACTTTACACACACGACAACATTATCGGAGAGTTATATGTGTTTCCCTTAGTTAGCACTCGTACAAGCTCCTCGCGTAATAAAACCACAATTTACTAAATGTGTGTTGCACATATTTGCATTCCCACCGTCAATTTTTTTTCATTCAATGTCAAATCGAAGAGAAAGAGAGAGAGAGAGAGAGGGTACACGTTTCCTCTCAACAATCTATAAGTAAAGAGAAAAAAAGTGTTGGTTTTTCTTTCATTTACTTCTTATCTTTTAATTTTTTCAATAATTTCAACCGTTTTTTTTTCTTTTATCTGTTTTGATACATATATACTATTTGAAGAATATTAAATAGTCATATGTATACCGATGATATTTAATAGTGAAATATTATTAGTTAAAAAATTATAATAGACAATTAGATATTTTTCTTTTCATTTCTTCTTATCTCTAGATTGGTTTCAACGCCCAAGTTGTCTAATGGGTAGTTTTCTATGGGATGACGAGTGTAATAATGTGTGTTACTCACAACGTCATAATGGTCGACCATTATCAGTGGTTTTAACAGAACCATTTGATCCATTTGAACCTCAAGCGACATCATTTTTTGATGATATTCCCTATATAGAAAGTGATTTTGCATCACTTAATCATCATCATCATCAACATCATCATCAACGAAGTCGTTCATCTGGTCGAAGATATAAACGAGAGTGTTACAGTATGTTAGAATAAAAAAGACTCATTCAATAATATTATTCTTCTTTTCTTCAATTTTATTTAAAAATCAAAAAAGATGTGCACTATCCAAATGTTAATTTTCATTCGTATTGTTTTTCCCCACCACCACCACCACCGCCACCATGTCGACCAATAAGTCGTGCTCGTTCAAGAGAAATACTTGTTGAAAAAATAGGTAAAATAAAATATACACAAAAAAGAAAAACTAAGTGTTAATAAATATGAAAAAGAATCTAAACTTGTTTTCTTTATAAAACTATGTAGAAACAGTAACGATAGAAGAACAACAACGTCGACCACCGGCACCTTATATGGTTTCATTTGTACGTACACCATCACCAACTGTACGGCAACTTAAAATACGCGCACGTCCTTCATCCTGTTTCGATTTACATAAAGAATCAACAGGTAAAAAATTAAATTTTTATGTTCTTTTCCTTTTCAAGTGTCAAATCAATCAATTGAAACATATTTATAAATATTATTAAATATTTTATTTTAGATATTCATCAGCAACAAAAAGAAAATCGATGGTCAAAAGTTGTTGATGAACATCATGAAGAACATTTTCAATATAGTTATAATTATAATAAAACTCCAGATCGTATTGTTCCAAGTAACAAATTATTCTTTGTTTTTTCTAAGCAATTGATATTTATTATTAAATAGTTGAACGTGAACAACCACCTCCACCACCAAGAGTTATTCTTCAGGATGCAACAACATCAACTGAAGATCTTTACATACCACCACCACCACTTCCACCAAAACAAGGTAAAACATTCTAAAAGAAAAAATATTTCATAGAAAATATTTTTATTAGTTCGTCCTGAAACAAGAGAAACTGGTACAACAACAGCTGGTTTACCTAGACGACCATTATGTGTTACCGGTAAAAACAGAACATTTCATAATTCATTAAATAATATGCATATTATTTGTTTAACCTAGAAACTCAAGTAATTGAACGATTTGAAAAAACTGAAAAAGTACGATGTGATTCAGCATCAAGTACAGGTTAGAACTAAATGAAATACATTTTATATTTATTTTCATCTTTTGCCTTCAATTTTAAGACGGTGGATCAGGTAGTAAAAATAGTGCAACAATGAAACGACCGCTTTCACGCTTCTTTGATGGTAGCTATCAGTAATTGTTGCTTCCTTTCCTTTATATATATATACATATCGATAATGACTTCTTATTTAGCATTTGATTGACATTTTTCCTTCCTTTTCACTTTTTTTCTTGCTTTATGAATTTGCTTATACTATGCTTTTGTGCATCCTCTTCATCGTAGATGATGGTTTTGTCGAAAAACAGCATCATCAAGCTAACAAGAAAGCATATCGCAAAGATTTCGTGCAACGAATGCATGCTCGTAATGGTAATGCTTGTTTCTTATATATATACTATATAGATGTATTATCTTTTTTTATTTCTTAATTACCGATTGCATGTTTCGGTATACTGCTTCACTGACCTTTTTTTTAATGTTCATTCTAAATTCATCTTTGATTATTACATAGTTTTCTCTTGGCCTTAATTAGACAAATTCATTTCTTTTGCTCTATCATTTTCATAACCTTAATGAGGTTTTTCTTGACATTTAAAACCTTGATAAAAAGAAAATTTGTGTCATTAATCAAATCTCTTGAGATGCTTATTGTACTCTTTGTAAATATTGCTCTAAGCTTGATATAAATGACTTAATTTTTGTCATAATGTCTATCTAATTTTTTATTAATGTTAGGTCAATTTTAGTAATTTTTCATCAGATTTGCTTGGCTGATGAAGAAAATAATGAAAAAAAGCGTTGACAGATTAACAAACATCAATGTCTAGAAAGAGCATAATAATTTTTCTCATCTGTTTTAAGTGGATTTCCAAAATAAAGAAGCGACTACTCGGAGAAATCTTTTTTGATCCACAAATCTTTATTCTCATGATTATCATCTAATCATATTGAAGATTTGTTAAGACAAGTACTTAGATAATCGTAAAGGTTTTGTGAAAAATACGAAATTTACCATTTTCTGCCTGGAAAATAATGTTAAACATTATTAATATCATATGTAAGCATGCACTTAAACCATTTCAGTCATTTTTGTCTCAATGAAGAAAGATAACCCTTATCTATTGAAGTATGTGCCACAATATTTCTCCGTCGGTAGAAAATTTACGTAGGTGATTGATACTAGAGAATATCTTTCGGCAACATTGTTAGATTAAAGTCACCAAAAACTCAAACCTAACAAGTTTAGGTTGCTTTTCAGTTTTCTTTCAATCGTCTTATTAAACCTTACGGTTCATTGGATCTTTCTCCGTTTGATAATCAAAATCAGATGTCCTTCTATATTTGTGGTGCGACAGTTTATAGCAATAAGATAAGTTCGAAATATTCAAATTCTTTTATTGAGTTTAGTGTACATGTCTAATCATAATGAAGGACAGTCTAAGACGATGATCTTTTCAAAAATTGAATACAGTCATAAAAAAATAAGGTTTAATGTCATACAATTGATAATGAAAAATATTTCATATGCATTGTTTGAAGAATTTGAATTAAACTTTAAAATTTTGTTTTGCTTTTAAATAAAATACTATCTAGGGAAATTATTGATTTTTTAATATTTTTTTTTCATTTTCTTGAGGTACATCAACAAAACCATGCAATTCTTTTAATTATTATACTGCTGCTGATCGTCAACGTGAAAAAAATCGTGTTATTGTTCGACCAACATCAAAACCACGTGAAATTCTTGTTGATACATCTGGAATATTTGGTTGTCCAGGTCAATTTTCTGAGCCAACAACACCACAAATTATTGAAAATGGTTCTACAACAAAAACCCGATCACCTTTTCAACCACCTGATTTTATTTAAACATATAATTTAGATTAAATTCGAACTTAAATTTTCTTTGTTTTTTGTAAATGCCAAAGTCTAATCGTTCTCCATTTCAGTTTTTTTCTTTTTTTTTCTTCTAGCGTTTTGTTCAGATATTTATTCTCTCTTTTTCTTACGGTTATGCTTTGTTTTACTTTGCTTGAGAGAGAAATATTTTTTTTTAAAGTGCATTCTCCAACGAAAATTATTGTAGATAGATTAGCTTCTCAATATATGAATGGGAACGATATGGGGCAGTATGATCCGCTTGATTGTTCTTTCTTTTTTTTATTTGACCACATAAAATAATAAAACTTATATATATATATATATGTATATATCAAATATTTCTATGCGGAAATAGGAGATTTCTTGCTTATGTAGAATCTATTTTTTCTTACTGACATGAATAAAGGATATAAGAAGAAAAAACAAAACTAAACAAATTTAATTCAAGTGGATATGCAAGGATTAGTGTTCACTAATGATTTAAAGAGCCATTGCTTGACGCAAATATGTCTTCTGTTCTAAATAGTGGCTTGATTTAATACCAGTTGCTGTTGATGCTGCTGAATCTCTTCCGGCATAACTAAAGTAAAAATTTTTTTTTTAAAATAATTATATAACAAAAAATGATAGACATTCAAGAAAAATAACAAAAGCACAAATGAATCGTCATGAGCAGATCTTTGTCTCAATCGAAATATCTAATCTTCGAATGAAAACAAAAAATCAATAATAAAAAGAACATGCATATGCCGATTCATTCGTGAATACACATGCTTTAATCGATACGAGAATATACCAAATATCACAATATTTAGTACAATTATAAACTTACCAAGTACTGTGAGGATAGAAAAATTTTAAGAATAAAAAAATAATATAAATTAAAATAAAAAATTACTTGATTTCAGCAGCTCTTTCATCATCCATTGAACGAAGAAGACAAGCAAGACGTGGCTTACAGAATGAATACTAGAAAAAATGTTTTATTTTTATGAAATAATTTATTTTTAAATAAAACAAAATAACTCACTGGTCCCATATTTTTATGTTCTTCTTGTGCAAAACATATTTTTGCATTTTTATATTTTTCAAGTTCTTCACGAATTAAGTCGAATGGAAATGGGCATAATTGTTCAATGCGTACTATAGCTATTTCGGAATCAAGTTTAGTTTTTCGACGTTCATCAGCTAAATCATAATAAGTTTTTCCGGAGCAAAATAATATCTTTTTAACTTCAGCAGGATTTTCTGATGCAACACCTGCTTCAGGGTAAATACGTTTAAAACTTGTACCTAAAACCAAAAAAACAAAAGAAAAGAAACTAATGCATACATATGATGAAATCAATATTCAATTCACCGGTTATCATTTCATCAAATGTTGAACGACATGCAGGTAAACGAAGTAATGATTTTGGTGACATAATTACTAAAGGTTTACGAAATGGTAAAGCTAATTGACGACGAAGAATATGAAAATAATTAGCTGGCGTTGTTATATTTGCTATTATCCAATTTGTATCATCTAATTGATACATTGACAATTCTGTATGTTGAATATGTTTTGTTTCTTTTATTTCTGTTACACGATCTTCGTCTTCATCCGCCAACTAAAATATATTTTGAAACATGTCATAATTTAGAAAAACTAACATAAACAAATTTTTCTAAATGAAAATTCATCCTAATTAAGATCAAATGAAAATTTTAATTCTTCCTTAAGTATTTAATATGTATGAAATTTATGAATAAATTTCAATAAAAACCAATCTTATGAATACTTAATCTAATTTTTTTACATCTATTTTACTATTAGTGCAAATAATAGTCGTTTGCATTCGGTTGATTTAGATATGTGGTAGACATATATAGAACAATAGATGGAATGGAGTACAAAGACTGAACACAAGGAGCCATAAGTTACGGATATTGATTTCAGTTTATTAAGATGTCTTTAGGTAAACCATATTTATGATTGATGAAGGTCCCCGCGGAAAAATTCTTCCGAAAAAAACCGCGGTAATCTGAGGGTTAACCGCGGTTTTGTTCCGCATTTTGAAAAACCGCGAAAGTCAGACCTGCAAAAACTCAGCTCGGACCGCGGTTTTCTCGATTCTCACCGCGATATTTGCAAACCGCGGTTTTCGCCGGTTTCAAAAACCGCATAAAAGGTCTGACTTTCGCGGTTTATGAAACAGCGGTTTTTTCTTGAAAAATTTTTCCATGGGTCTTACATATAAATTCTATGTGTAAAAGCAACGAGAATGTATTGAGGCGAAAGAGAAGAAAAAAAAAATTAATCTAATCAAAGATATTTTTGATAACATCTCGAAACAAGATGAGAACGATTATACATCTAAAGTTTGATATTATTTTGTCATTATTATTTTTCAAAATATAAATTATGATTATGTTATTCGTGATTGATATGCGTCACTTATCGCGTATAAAAGTACTTGCAAATACTCGATTCATGTAGTAAATGAGGTCATTTGTGCTGTCATATATCTAATCAGTTAACAGAAACATAGGATGTATGGCTAATTTAATGATTGTGACTCTCTGTGATCAAAGTACAGTTATGGTTATGGTCATGACCTTCAAAAAAACGTTTTAGCTGGGGTCACGGCCGTGACCGTGGTGACCATGAGTCACGACGGTCATGCTGAGCTACAGTGATAATTACAGCTTTTTTGGCATAATTAAAATTAATTAGTATCTTTTTTACACTGTTAAACCTTTCAGAAAATTTTCCTACTCAAATATTTCCGTTATTATTCAGCTGAATATATTTTGATGAAAATTGAGATCAGATCAACTATTCATGTTGAATTATATCAATGAATATTTTCCTATTAAAAAAACAATTATTATTTAATATCGATTTTACTCTATGATTAAATATTCAAATTTTTAAAACAGATTTGAAAATCCAACTATTAGTAAAATTCACATGTTACACGTTAGTTCGCACTATCGCCGATATACCGCCGTACCTACGGTATATTGGCAGCAGATCGCTGATGGGAGCAAGAAGCTATCGGTATAGCGCAGTAGAATAGCTGTCAGAAGATAGTCGATCGTTTAAATATAAAAAACTATCACCAGTTGATTGACGATATACCGAGGAGCTTTTATCTAGCTTGAATGACATAGATTACCTAGAATCAAAACTGATTGCATAGATCTGTACCAATAAAATACATTCAATTGTTGATTAATCTATTGGTCTATTTTTAATGGTGAATAATCTTTTGATTGATTTACCTGTAAATATCGTTCTAATCGTGCTGATGAATGTTCTGGTCCTTGCCCTTCGTATCCATGAGGTAGAAGAAGGACAATACCACTTTGACGAACCCATTTAGCTTGTCCACTACAAATAAATTGATCAATAATACACTGAGCATTATTGGCAAAATCACCTAAATTAAAATAAATTCATCTAACAAAATGCTTCTCTAAAAAACAGCTTCGCTGTTTACCGAATTGTGCTTCCCAAATAATAAGCGAGTTTGGATTTGTTATTGAGTATCCAAGTTCAAAACCCAATGCAGCAAATTCAGATAATGAACTATTACATATTGTATAATGACCTTGTGTTGGATGAAGATAATTCATAGGTACATGAAAAACTAGATCTTTTTCTTGATCATGTAAAACATGATGACGATGAGAAAATGTTCCACGTTCAACATCTTGTCCACTAAGACGAACATGATTACCATCAAGTAAAACACTACCAATAGCCATTGATTCAGCTAATGCCCAGTCAACCTCACGTCCTTGTAACATTTTTGCACGACTTTCAAAGACACGTTGAAGACCGCGATGAAGAGTAAAGCCTTCAGGTAATTCGTGTGCTTTAACACCAACAGTTTTAAGTGTTTCTTCAGATATTCCAGTATCAGGATATGGAAAAGGACCTTTTGATGTGAAGAAACTTTTCCACGGTGAATCAAGCCAATTTTTGTCTTTAGCATATGCTGTACTTTTAGAATTAGCAAACGCATCATCAAGAATTTTTTGATATTTAGCTTCTTCAGCCTAAAATATATTTTTGTTTTTAATTTAATTCGATTGAAAAAGAAAACTAATTATTTAAATTATATGAATACATACATTATACCATTCTTGTTTAATTGTACCTTCACTTATTAATTTATCAACCCATTTTTTTAAAACAGCAGGTTGTTTATGAATTTTTTTATACCTAAAAATAATGAGAGAAAAAGAAAAATAACCATCTAATATTGTTTTAATATACAAACATAAATGGTTGTGTAAACATAGGTTCATCGGCTTCATTGTGACCATATCGACGGTAGCAAACCTATGAAAGGAAATTTTCTTCTTATTTTAAACCATCATGATTTTAAAAACAACGTACAAGGTCAATAACAACATCTTTTTTAAATGTACATCGCCATTCTGCAGCTACTTTTGCTACATGTAAAACTGAATCAACATCATCAGCATTGACATGAAATATAGGCGCATTGACGACTCGTGCTACATCAGTACAATAAGGACTTGAACGAGCCATACGTGGATCGGTGGTAAAACCAATCTTAAATTTACAAAAAAAATTGTTGTTTTTATTTTGTTTTAAAACTTAGTTGTTGTTTTATTTACTTGATTATTACAAATAATATGAACGGTTCCATGTGTAGTATAAGCTGGTAAATCACTTAAATGAAATGTTTCATAGACAACACCTTGTCCAGCAAATGCTGCGTCTCCATGTAATAATATACTCATAGCTTTATCACCGTTTTTATCACCACGATAAAATTGTTCTGCTCGAGTTTTACCTTGTACAACTGGATCAACAGCTATTGAAAAGAAGAAAAAAAGAGATTGTTATAGTTTATCAAATATTCTTCGTTTCCTTTTTACCTTCTAAATGTGATGGATTAGCAACAAGAGCAAATTTAACCATTGTATTTGAGGCACGATTTAAACGTTCAATACATGTACCCAAATGATATTTAACATCACCACTTCCCTAAAATTATCAATTCAGTTGATTTAGAGAAAAACTTATAGATAGATAGATAAATATGAATGAAGATATGTATAGATATATATATATATATATATATAAATTTTCGACGAAACATTACGATGGTTTAAATAGGATTAGGTGTCCAAAATATTTTCGTCATTATTGACGAGTGTAAAATAACGCGCAACATCGACAGGGAAATAAAAAGAAAAAAAGAAAACTTACGACAATATAAGATTTCTGTTCCTTTTTCTTATTAATATGATATGAAAATAATGCTTAAAAAAGTTCGTTGTTTTCTATATTTACCGAAACATCTGATGGTTCTAAGTTTGGATCGAATTGACAAAATATTTCTTCCAATGGTTTACGTGTTACATTAGCAATTACATTAAGACGGCCACTAAATTAATATTAACGACAAAAAAAAATAATGTTTTTAATTAAAATAACAATTTTCATTATACCGATGTGGCATGCCCATAATAACGGTATCAACACCTTTATGTGCAGCTGTGTCAATAACCATTTTCATAGCTGGTATTAAAGCTTCACAACCTTCAAGACCGAAACGTTTTTCTGAACTCCATTTTTTCTTTAAATAATCTTCAAATCTAATTTAAAAAATAATAATAAAACTAAATATTTCTCTTCAGTATACTTCGATGCTCGAATAAGTCGTTTTACTGCACGTTGAATATCTTTAACTTCTAATTTTTTCTGTGCTGGATCTTCAAATCTTTGTCGAATCCAATTACATTTTTCATAACTATTTATATACATATATTCAAGACCAATGGTTTGACAGTAAACATTCTACATAATTAAAAAAAAACTCAATATAAACATGACGAAAAAACAAAAAATCCTTTCATACATACTTCTAATCGTCGTATAATTTCACGTAAAGACAGTTCTTTTTCTTGACCACCTATAAATGTTATTGGTGGAAGAACAAATTTCCGATCGAGATCAGCTTCACCTTGAGTTCAAAAAAGTTCATTTTTAGTTGTTATAAAAATATTAATTCGTGCAAGAAAATCATATCTCTAGTTGAGATCAAGTTCTATATTACGTTAATCACACAGAAAAACACAAAATTGAGGCGTTGTTGTTATTGCGTTTCTATCTATTCTCACAGTCTTACTCAAATTATGTGCTGATAGATTCAATGCTTCAGGTCGTTCACCGGATAAATCTGCTTCAAGTATACCAAGTGGGTCAAGTTTAGCTTCATGATGTCCGTAAAGCTGAAAGTAAAATAATTCTTAACTTCTGTTTTTTTTGTTTGTGTTCTTTCATAGATATTCAAAGAGTTGATCTCAACTAAAGATATTCGATTTTCAATGTCGAATTCTTACTAAAATTATAAAATGTATATGTTAAATCATTGGGTCTTTCAGCATCGAGATCAGCCGATGAAAGACCAAGTGGATCAAGTTGTGCTAATTTGTGACCACGCATCTGTAATAGGATATTTATTAAATATTTTTTCTTTGTTTTTATTTTATTAATTATTTCATTATAAAATAATAATAATAATAATAATAATTGATATACTGACCTGATAAGATCGTACAAGTGCTTGTACAGCCATATGATCATGTACAGCTTTCATATCAATAGGAATTTCTTGAACGCCACTAATATATGGACTTGTTGTTTGTAATTGGCCTTGTTGTTGAGATGCAACTGAAGCTGGTTGTTGTTGAAAAAAACCTGTCTTTTGATAATATTCCATTAAAGCTGGTGATGGCGGAGTAATGCCTAGTGTTGGAGGTCGTTGATAATGTTGATGACGAAAATAAAGATCCCATGACTAGAAATATGAAAATATGAACTTTGTTCTCTTTTCTTTTAGTTGAATTATTTCATATATACTTTGTGTACTGAGTGAGGATCTTTAGACCATTGTTCATACATTTCATCGATATAATTTGATGAAGTTGCATTGAGAAATGATTCAGGATGTGCTCTATGGGCACCACGGGTTGCGAGTTTTAACTGAGGCCAACATCGAATGGATCCGAGTGATGGTCGAGATAGTGACGAAACAATGCGTTCCATCTAAAATGAATTTAATGAGAAAGAAAAGCTAATAGAAAATTCTATTTTCGAATATTTGTTCTTGTTTTTTTGCTATTTTATTAAAAATTAACAACGAGCGGTAAGACTGCAACAACAGCTGAGAGATTTATTCGCTTCGATGACGTCATTACGGAAGTTCATTGTGCTTGTCTACATTCCTCTATTTTTAATTTATGTTTTTTTCTAAATAAATTTTAGCACCTACAAAAAAAATATTTTTTATAATAAAAAAAAATTTAAGTTTTTTCAAACAAATCTTTGTTATTTCTATAAATGTCGCCACCCGCAATTTGAACCATGTGTTTATTACGCGCCTCATTTTCATGCGTCAATTTACAATGCCAAAACAGTAAAAAGGAGCAAAAGAGCGGTCGTTTGAAGTGAGCTAAAATTAGCGTGAGAATAAGTTGAGTCCATTAATCCATAGTATACCCGTTTTCTCTATATAACATTGAAATTTATCTGTAGTTGTCCCTAGTTGTGGATGAAATATATCGAAAGTTTTTTATATGATCTTCTTCATTATTCGGTGACTTATGATTGTTCAAGAGGACTTCAATTGCAAGTTACTTTGTGAAAACAGAATCGTACAGTATTTTTTCCAGTTGATCGGTTTCTTATATGAAAAACAAAATAAGTAACTTTGCGCTTTTATAATGACATTGTTATATTGATTCTTTTTCTATTTTGGCATTTGTTCAATTTCTTACAATTCTATCTAAAGAAAATGTTCAAAGTCTTGTAAGTGAATGAAAGATCAATTTTTTTTGGAGCTATCTTATATGGACTATGAGCGAAATTACGATTAAAAACCATTTGCTAAAATTATTTTTTTGTTTTCTTAAAAATACTAAAATTACATCATTTCATACGTACTCCTGCACACATAGTTAAAGTATCTGTTTAGACTTTTCAATGTTTTACAGAGAAAATGGATATATATTATTAAGAACTTTTATATAATGTCTGCATAACATTTGTTATCTACTAGCAGTCACCTTCTCTATTTTTATTGTGGGAAGGAGTATTCTTTAATCCTTTGGCGACGGGCTTTTTGTTTTTTTATTTGAAGAAATGCGCAAAAATTGATTTCTTTTTCCGTAAAAGCTTGAAACGGAGCGTATAGGTCAACAGGAAAAGTGAGTTTCACGATGGATCATCGCACTTCATAAGATTCTGAAACTCCACAATCAGGTGCATTGGCACAGAATCTTATAAAATCCTGCAGATAGTTACATGGAGAACTTTGAAATCCTATATCATAATACAGGTTTAATATAGGGTCGAATCCAGAAAACCAGTGAGGGAATGACGATTTACGAAGGGAGTGGCGGTCATGGTCAAAAAACGGTTTTCGAACCCTTTTCGAGGTGGGTGCAACTCTTTTTGTATTCATTTCTGCTGAGAACAAATGGGGAAAAAAATTTCGTAAGGAGGTGGCGGTCCCCGAACACGTGGATCCGCCACTGTAATTTATATGAATTTGCAATGATAGAAGTGCCAAAAAATAAAGAGCAATCTTATAAAATGAAAAGGCCAATAGTTTGTCACTCATATGATTTCGTTTTGTCGTTCATTGACCCATCTTACGTGGAAAAGTGTCCATTTCCTACTTTTATGAGTTTGATTATTTTAGAGGTCAACAAATATTGAGAATATGTAATATTTTATTGTTGTAATTTCTTTCGTCTTTATGTATTATTAAATTGTTTTGCTACTTTTCAAATCAATTTTAATATTGTTTACATAGATAATTATACTGGCCAAGCCCACCAATTATTACATAACTAAATATTTCGCTTCGACTTTAGTGCAAAATACTTGCCAATGGATGCTTTTTGTCACATAGGTTAAATAAAATGATGATGAAATTAGTGTTTTTAATGAAAAAGTGTACCTTGCAAAACAAAGTGTATAGTGCCCTAATGAAAACAAGGATTTGCACACTATTCAAGACTGCACACATCACGTCCAATAGAATCATAGATAGGGCCACTTTCACATCTTTCATATCCTTCTTTACGGAGCTTACGTATATGGCTTGTATACCACTTGATATAAATGTGAAGAGATACTGAAATAATACTTCGAAGAGTTGAAAGAGATAGAAGAAAAGAAAAACGTAAGAAAAAAATTCATCTTAAAGGATCTCAGTTGTAGTTTATATTTCAAAATTTCCAACGACTATAGATTCTGAGTTCCTTGCTCACTTTTTTATATAATATCGATATCTTTCTTAAGGTGAGTTTTAGACAAACGTAACGTAAGTGTCACAATGGTGCATCGGAGAAAGCATGACATGGATCTGGATCTTTTCTACACTCGCAGTCACATCCTTAAATCGCTGTGTGCTCATTAAAATGAAGACTGAATTAAGTGTTCTTTTAATAGAAGTTTTCTTCTACGGCTAGCCACCAGTTCTTCATCTCTTGTATATTTTGTACACCTTGGTTTACAAAACAAGGTGTACGGCTACATGGTGTCCTGAACAGCATAGTGTATCCCAGAGATGTTCACGGGTTGACCCGTTTTGACCCGACCCGGCTAACCCGTCAATCCGACCCGTAACCCGTACCCGGGCTAACTCGTTCACAAACTTTGCCTGTCATTTCTTTTCATTCTTTCGTTTCACAGATAGTTACGCTCAACATTCATTCTATTCCTTTCGTTCCTCTACTGTTTTAGTTCTTTTTTTTACTTCTTTGGTTCTTTAACATGTGAAGTCTTTCTTCCATTGTCCTCACTACATCTTCATTCTAGTTATTCACCCACTTGTTTCGAAGCATGCACTAAGAACAGGCGATTCCGATCCCAACAACATTATATTATCAATTCCGACACGATTCGATTTCGACAGTCAACAATTTTGAAATTGGTAACATTTTCATAAAAAATTATGCACTTTTTTCTCTGCATCTTAACAAACAGTTGAACTAGTGATTTAGAAACATATATAAACAAACATTTGATAAGCAGCAAAAGAAGACACTTCCAACTCTGTTTAGCATCAAATACGTTTAATTCAAAGGTTAGCGTGAATACTTTATAATTACTTGCTAATCAAGGATTAAGCCGTTCCAAATTGGAATCGGAGCTGATGATTCTGATCCCAAAAACATTTCATATTGCCGATTCCGATGCCCAATAAAGTCAACTTTGCCGACCCCTAGCGTGTACACGTATATGTGCGTTTTTTTAAACTTGATGATAGAAATACAAGATAACATCGACATTTTTTCCGTCCATTTATTTTATCATTTTTTTCACGCATTTTTTTTCTGATAATTTGTACGATAAAAATGTTCATCCGGTCTTATGAATATCAGTGTTCACTTCACAGTTTAGCCAACTCATGAGTGATTTTTTTAAACAATTTATGTTGTCAAAAGTCACGTTTCTAAAATTTGTATTAACCCGCGGGCTAACCCGTGGGTAACCCGTGATGGGTTGATAAGTGTTCAACCCGTGGAGTAACCCGCGGGTCCAAAGAAAAATTATTCAACCCGTGAGACGAGCCGGGTTCGATCACGAACAGGGCGGGTCAAAAAAATCTGTCATGAACATCTCTGGTGTACCCGTACATTCTATTTTAGATTCTCAATAAAAACATTTGATGAAATCGGATAAAACACATTGACCAAAAAAATTAGATTCACATATTTTAATGTTNCTTGCTAATCAAGGATTAAGCCGTTCCAAATTGGAATCGGAGCTGATGATTCTGATCCCAAAAACATTTCATATTGCCGATTCCGATGCCCAATAAAGTCAACTTGGACGACCCCTAGCGTGTACACGTATATGTGCGTTTTTTTAAACTTGATGATAGAAATACAAGATAACATCGACATTTTTTCCGTCCATTTATTTTATCATTTTTTTTACGCATTTTTTTTCTGATAATTTGTACGATAAAAATGTTCATCCGGTCTTATGAATATCAGTCTTCACTTCACAGTTTAGCCAACTCATGAGTGATTTTTTTAAACAATTTATGTTGTCAAAAGTCACGTTTCTAAAATTTGTATTAACCCGCAGGCTAACCCGTGGGTAACCCGTGATGGGTTGATAAATGTTCAACCCGTGGAGTAACCCGCGGGTCCAAAGAAAAATTATTCAACCCGTGAGACGAGCCGGGTTCGATCACGAACAGGGCGGGTCAAAAAAACCTGTCATGAACATCTCTGGTGTACCCGTACATTCTATTTTAGATTCTCAATAAAAACATTTGATGAAATCGGATAAAACACATTGACCAAAAAAATTAGATTCACCATATTTTAATGTTAAAAAAGAGTTGAAAATACTTTTGGATTGTAAGATATTGAGAAGATGTCATTAAATAGAAAGAAAATTAGAAATGATTTAACAAATTTCGGATTGATCAGAAAAAAAATTAGCAAATAAAATGTTTGATTTACATTGAAGTATTCATACGCGATAGTAAGTGTTGTCCAGCTAACTAATCATGTCCTAGGTATCAATAATGAGCATTTTCTTTGAAATTCGCTGAATTTCATCACACAATTTTGGAAATAACCTGAACAGCGAATGATAAGACTACAACAACAGCTGAGAGATTACTTCGCTTCAATGACGTCATTAGAAAAGTTCGTTGTCCTTGTCTACCTTCCTCCATTTTTTATTTATGTTCTTTTCTAAATAAATTTTAGTGCCTATAAAAAAAATTATTTTTGATAATAAAAATAAAAAGTAAAGTTTTTTCAAATAAATCTTTCTTATTTGTAGAAATGTCGCCACCCACAATTCGAATCACGTGTTTACTACGCGCCTGATATTTATGTGCATCATAAATGTACAATGACAGAGCAGAAAAAAGAGAAAACGAGCTGTTAGGATAGTACGAAGATTAATTATAGCATATGATCTTTCTTTATATGAGTGCAACTTTATTTTATGAATTAATTAATTAATAAAATTAATCGATCAATTTAAATTTTTATTTTCTAAAATTATCTTGATTCGATTTAGCTTCTTATTTCCTCTTCTCCTATAATATTTTAACAAATAATACAATTTTCTTCGTAAATTTCAAATTGTTTTATTTTCATTAGCTTGACTTATTTATTTATTTTTGTTTCTTTTTGTTCAATATTCAATCATTTGATATATATTGCCCCCTGTAAGTGTGATTCAATGATTTTTTTTTCTTCTCTCTTTCTCCATCACCACCCCACTGCCCCCATATCGTCGTCTATGCCGTCGTTTTTTTTTCTTTTTTCTTTTAACATTACATCGTGTCACGGGCGAATTAGCGTTCGCCTCTACTAAATGCTTATGGCAATCTTTCTTCTTCTCCTCGTTTCGTCGTTATTGTTGTCTTGTTACCCTTCGCTTGAAAAAGAATCATATATATATATATATATTTTCTCTAGATTATTCTTTCAAAAATAATTTTAAATATCGGCCTAATTGCGTGGCGTATTGTCTCTTGATTTCGTCTCGTGGAATGGCATTGAAGCGTATTAACAAAGAATTGCTTGAGCTTGAAAAAGAGTAATTTTAGAGAAAAAAATCATGAAACCAGATTCATTTTTTAAATAAAAATTTTTGTTTTTTTTAAGTCCGCCAGCTAATTGTAGTGCCGGTCCAGTCAATGATGACATGTTTCATTATAAGTGTTTTTTTGTTTAATCAATAATTCATGTTTTGTATGTGTGCTTTTTTTTACGGCAGGCAACAATAATGGGACCAGGTGATAGTCCATTTCAAGGCGGTGTATTTTTTCTTTCAATTCATTTTCCGGCCGATTATCCATTTAAACCTCCAAAAATCACGTAAATTTGATTTAAATGAATATTTATTATAAATTTATAATTTTATTATTTAGATTTACAACAAAAATTTTTCATCCAAATATTAATTCAAATGGAGCTATTTGTCTTGATATACTTCGTTCACAATGGTCACCGGCATTAACTATTTCGAAAGTATTGCTTTCAATATGTTCATTACTTTGTGATCCAAATCCTGATGTAGGAAAAATTTTCTTTTAAAAAACGATTTATTAATGAATATTATTTTTCTTTTTCAGGATCCATTAGTGCCGGATATCGCTCGTACATACAAAACTGACAAGGAGAAATATAATGCGGTATGAAATTATTTTGTACTAATTCAATAATGTTTTTTCTTTTTCTATTTAGACGGCACGACAATGGACTCAGAAATATGCCATGTAGTGTATGATGAACATTCAATCAACAACAGCACACGTCTTTTTTTTTTCTTCGTTTTTTTAAGCTCTTCTTTCTTTGTGTTGAATGAAAATGGACAGACAGAAGGTTCATATGTATTAACATCTTCTCGTTTTTCTTGTTTCTCCCTCTTTATTCGAGTGTATCTATATGTATGTACGATGCTTGTGTGTATTTAACGAAAGATGAGCAAAAGTAACAACAAATGGATATAAGAAAAAAAAACTTGAGTTCAAAGATTTGATTTTGTCATGTTTTTTTGTTTGACGAATATTATCTATGTTCTTCAGTTTTTTGTTCTTCTTTCTATTTGGCATCATGCTCTTCTTCTGCTCTCTGTGTGTTTATTGCCTTTGTCTGCTACACTTTCTCGTCATTTTCTTTATGATTAAAACAAATTCAACGAAATTTTATTGAATATCCTTACTAACTATTTGAGAAAAAGAGAAAAAAAAAAAACAAGGAAGAAAAAAAATATAGACTACTTTGAATCATTGGTTTAGTAAGAAAAGAAGAAGGAAGAAGAAAAAAACTAACTGCTGGTTGCTAGATGTGTTACTCATGACTTCGTGCTTTTGGACTTTGCACAGATGACTGTTAGAAAACTCTATAATAAATTTATATATATATATCAAATTGAATTTATTCTCATTTTATATTCATAGATCTTTTTCGATTTAATTCGCCTGAAGTAAATTCATATTTTAAATCCAATCTTTACGTAAGATCTCTCATAGATATATTTTTGTCTGTTGTCTTTTTTATTATTACAGAATATCAATTATTGTAATAAAAAATGAATAGATTTTTATTACAATGTAGTAATGTGGTTTTTTTTTCAAATCATTTATTAAAAGTTTTTTGTAGAATTATGACAGAAGAAAGAATATTGAATTTACATTAAAATGAATTCTTTAGTTACACACATCTCAAATATGTAAAACATATGATTCATTTTTTAATCCCAGTTGCTTGATGCTATGACACAGATCTCGATTATTCATGCTGATATTTTACCCATATGAATATCTTGTTTTATCTTCCTTGTATACATATTAACATAGTATTCAAAATAGTTCGTATATCTAATAATAATCTTATTCGTTTAAAACTTTAATAACATTTCAACCAAGTGAATTATGATTTTCAGTAACTATAGACTTCATTGTTGATCTCTACTTTTATTTTATAAAACAAAAATAAACGAAAAATCAATAGTCTTGATTTTTGTCCGAGGTCGATCGGTCTATGTATGAGCGGAAACAGCTTTTTTTGGTTCCGGTCTTGATCTCGATCAAAAAAGAAGAAAACTTTTTATTTACTTTCTCTTTTCTCATTCTAGCTAAATTTTTTCAGCATAGCATATGCAAGATGTCTTAATGATATACTATGGTCGATATAGTTGCTAGTATCCATCTTGTTGGACATTCAATTAGATGATTTGAGAACAAACAGCTGTTTTTCTCCCAGGCTCAATCTTGCATTCGGCCGCAATGGGATTACGATCGATCATTCTCTGTAATAATTGATGAAAATTTATCAATAGGCAAAATGAGACATGTAGATATCCTCTTGTAGCAAGTATGTATAATTGATTTTTTACAAACATAAAAAAACTAATAATTTAATATTTTCGGTTGCATTGAGTAAGTCTTTAAGTGTAAAATGAACTATTTTCCAGGGTAATTATTTCTGATGAAACGATTTTCTGCAAACATAAGCAAAAGGAGGTCGTCTGGTAGGTGTTAGATGACATTAAAGTTTTATTTTCTGAAAAGAGTCCGATGGGTTATGATAATTATTCGATATAAACTTTGTATTATCTACTATGTCATCTTGACTTACTGAATGATATTAAGTACAAATGATACAAAAAATAATAATAAAATTATTAATTCAATTATTATGAAAAGACTTTTTGTCTATTGTAACTAATTTTAATTTCTTTTAGATATTTGCCAACGATCATTCATTGAATAGAGGTAATTTATTTTTAAAATTGCTATATTTTCAACAATACGAATCTATTCATTAAGAGTCTTCTAATATATATTTTCTTTCAAAAAGTAAAAGACTTCTATAGTTTGAATGTTTAATAACAAAAGGAAAAACCATGATACATGATTTCCATACTTGATAAACTTTACCAAAAAATATACTTTGAAGTAAATAAATTTTACCTTTGGGAGTAAAAAAAAAAAATTAAATTATCTTACGAAGGAAGTATTCTCACTAATTAAGAGAATTCAACTTCATCTTGTAGTCGTAAGTAGATTCCGGTAAGACTAAGAAACCCATAAAAGTAGATGTGCTTATGATTCTTTATTTTCAAAATATAATTAACGTTAGGAAGAAAAAAAAAGTTTTCTTTCTATGTGTTTCTAGTTATCGTTAATATATTATTCTAAGAAGCTCTGTCAAAAAGAATTATTTTATTAAAAGCTTTAAACTATTATCTTGCACTAGACTGTATTATAAAATTTCGAAGTTGTAATAATGAAAAATCTAGTTTCTAGTCAGCGGTGAATATGATTACCGTGCCCTTCCGAACAAATTCTTTTCCTTTTCCTTTCTCCGTCGAAAGAGTCCAAAAATTATCCGATACTATTACTAATGAACTTCAAAACAAGGTTTTTTTTAGTATTATCGTTTCCTTTCTATTGTAACACCATCATTTATCAAAGTCCTGGTTTCGTCGCTGTTTCTAGTAATTTTTTTAATGCATCAGAGAAACAAATGATACAATACGTAAGCCAGACATAAAGCAAAAGCAACTTAATAGTATAAAAATTCCATGTAAAAATGATGAAATGTAACACATATTGCGACATAAAAAACAACAAATCAAATGTGGAGTTAAACACATGTCTTTAATGCGCAGAAACAAACCCGAAAGAGAAGTTAGTTTTGACAACATTGAAAATTGCCAGTATGAGTCTTTAGGTATTCATTAGTAAATCATTTTTATGAAATGAATTCGGAAAAAAGACGTTCAGCTATTTATAAATAAATGAATGAATTCAAGTAACTTATACTATTTCAATATAATTGTTTTTTAGTTAAGATTGAATTTGTATTATTAAGATAACATTTGAGTGATAATTTGAGAAAAATTAGCAATGTCTTTTTTTCTCGTCAATACTTTCACCATATTATTGAGAATGAAGAATCATAAATACAAAACTTTTAAGTATTTTCTTCGTTTCATTGACGCCTACGTATAGCTAATATATAATTCTTAAGCTCAGAATCAGTTGAAGAAACTTCCGTTGTTAGATTAAAATTATATGCGTTGAAACAGGAAATCAGAAGCTTAGCAACTCACTGTACTTAATGGAAAAGTAATAATTAATAAAGATACACGTATGGACTGAATATTTTCAGTTCGTTTATTTTGTAATTTAACGCTAATTAATATGGCACTTAAACGTATTGCAAAAGAATTACAAGATTTACAACGTGAACCACCAGCTAATGTTAGCGCTGGACCAGTAAGAATGAATTTTATAGTTATAATTATATAAATTCTTATTTATAGATTCAATCCAATGATATGTTTAATTGGCAAGCAACTATTCTTGGTCCTAGTATGAATAGAAATTTGAAGTTTAACTATATCAAATTGTTTTTCTACTAGGTGATTCGCCATTTCAATCCGGTGTATTTTTTCTCACAATTAATTTTCCCACTGATTATCCATTTAAACCACCACATATAACGTTAGTATTTTTTTGATTTCGATAAAATTTTTAAAATTTAATTCTTGATGTATTTAGTTTTCGAACGAAAATTTATCATCCAAATATTAATGCTAACGGTTCAATTTGTCTTGATATTCTTCGAAGTAATTGGTCACCAGCATTAACTATTTCAAAAGTTTTATTATCAATTTGTTCATTACTTTGCGATCCAAATCCAGATGTATGTATACCTTTTTGTTTTTATTTATTTAGATAGATATATTGTTTTTACTATTTTATTTTTTAGGATCCACTTGTACCAGAAATTGCTAGGCAATATAAACAAGATCGAGTAGGATATAATGCGGTAAAGAAATAAAATTTTATGATTAATTTTTTTATTTAATTATTTATGTCTTTTATTATTTAGACTGCTCGACAATGGACACAAAAATATGCAACCTGATTGCATTATGATTAGTGTTACCTTGTATTCTCTTTTTTTGTCGCATCCCTTTACAATAAATTGTAATAAATAAATGAAAACAGATTTGTTTTCTTTCATGATTACTATGTACTTGCTATTTAGTAGCAACAAAAAATATTTGAAATTTTGAAACAAATTTTCAATGTACGAGAAACGATTCGATTGACTGACTATACAACTTGAATAATAAAAGCGTTTTGTTTACTTTTCATTTATGCTGCCTGGTGAGCAGTAATAAAAAAACACTGATCAAGTTTGTTCTGTTTCTTAGTTACAATATAAAAGAAAAGGTAGTGTTTATGTGTATATATATATACGTAAGCATGTGAAGGGCATGATAATTATTGAATCGCAAATAGATGCGACAAAACGAATGCTTCTTTTCTATCTGCTTCACGTATCTCTTTTTTGCAGCGAATGGATATAAAGTCATGGTTTCGTTATCACATTTTATCTGTTTTATACTGTCGACCGAGCCTCTTGCGTTTGTAAATAGTACACGCCCTCTTTCGGTAGGGAAAAAAATTTTTTTTTCCTTTGTCCTCTAGATAACAAGAATGTAACCTATTGTGTTCTGCGAGTCGGCACATACACAGATTGCTGATTATATATAATTGTTTATCTATTTTACGTACGTGTTTCACAATTATTTGTAAAAGAACGTAGTATATTTTATAAAGCAAAATAGGTAAAAACTTATAGACATAACTACAAGAAAACAGAGAGCTATGCATGTAAGGAAAAAAATAGAGAACTTTGTACTTCAGAAAAAAAATAGAGAATATTATTAATCGACCTATTTTTTATTTCAAGCTATTCTACAGCAAGATTTTTATCAATTTTTTTGACATATTATTTGCCAATAGGACGTAGACATACTATAAATATATTTGCTTCATTTTATTTTAGATATTCTGAGTGTGTGTTCCTATAACATCCAATATGGTTACCATCATGTCACACATCTCTGATTATTTTGAGCAATTTAATAGCTCGTTAACGGCTGCTTCTCAGTCATCATCTCAATCCCATGATATCACATCATCAACAAATAAAATTCCACTTACATTCTATGTATTTGACTTTGAACGGTATAGTGATGAAATGGGAACATTACGAGATTTACGTACATATATGATCCAACGTTGGCATAATAGTTTTTTCTATGCTCTTGCATATTTATTTTTAATCTATAGTAAGTTATTTAAATTATTCAAAATTTTAAAAGCTTAATTATTAGTAAAAATTTCTCATTTGTAGCGGGTCAGTTTTATATGAAAAATAAGCCTCGATTTGAATTACGTTTATGGTTAGCAGCATGGAGTACATTATTGGCATTATTTTCAATATTTGGAGGTATGAGAGTATTACCAGAATTAATTTATGTTATTAGTCGACATGGTATTAAATACTCAATTTGTAATAATTCAAATGCATTTGGTGTTGTCGGATTTTGGTATGAATCAAAACTAAAAAAAAATGATTTTTCATAAATAATAGGAAAAAAATCTTTTAATGACTCGTTTATAGGACATGGGCATTTTGCTTTTCTAAATTACCCGAATTAGTTGACACGATATTTATTGTACTTCGTAAACAACCATTAATTTTTCTGCATTGGTATCATCATGCATCAGTTTTAATTTATTGTTGGTTTAGTTACCAAGATTATAGTTCAACAGGAAGGTCAATAGCAAAAACAAAAATAAAATTAGTCAAAAAAACTGATTAATTATTTTTTGTTTTAGATGGTTTTGCGGTTTGAATTATATTGTTCACGGAATAATGTATTCTGTATGTTATTTTGTTTTATTTAAAAGATTTTTCAAAAATGTTCTTTTTTTCTTTCTAGTATTATGCACTGCGTGCATTAAAATTTCGTATCTCACGTTGGGTATCAATGATAATAACAATGCTTCAATTAACTCAAATGATCATTGGTTGTTGGATTAATTTACAAGCATGGCAATATAAAAAAAACGGTGAAATCTGTCAAGTAACAGATGAAAATTTAAAAGTATCATTAATTATGTATGGAACATATTTCCTATTATTTGCTCATTTCTTTCTTGGTTCGTATATTTTTAAATCAAAACGTGAAAACAAACAACATGATCAAAAACAACAAAATGAAGAAGAAAAAAATCAATACAAAAAAAAAATTAATTAATTTAATGTCAAATATCAAATATATATGTATACTACCAAAAATTACATTATATTAGGAAATCCAATTTTTTTTTTATAGTGTATAGTAGCCGGTGAACTAATAGTTCGCTATTGTCTTGTTTGTCGGGAAATATTATATTATATGCTATTTGTGACATCTCTTTTTTTTTTTGTTTACTGTTGTTCTCGTTTTGTTGTGTGCGTTTTGACAAGCATTCTATCAAAATAAAAAAAAATAATACTTGAAAATAATTACATTTATTATTTTGTTTCTATTTCTAAAAACAAACAAATTTTCAAGTTCTAGATTCTTTTTTATGCTAATGAAACGAAAATTTCGATGTAAAATTTTTCTCTGAAATCGATTAATTTTAGAGTAACAATTTATTTCGAACGAAACAAAAAGTAATACAATCGTTCTCGCATGAATAATACCACTGTTGATAGTTTTATTTTTTAAGTCATATGATATTTTATGATACTTTTTCTGTGTATTGAATCCTAATTTAATTTGAATTGTTGTATGCATTAGATTCGCATGATAACTTTTTGTCATCATGACGTCAGTTTTTTTTTCTGTTCACAAAACAAAAAGGATTTTTTAAAGACAATGTTGTTTTCTCATCTTTTTCAGATGTAATGGTTGATCTTGAAGTTAAAAAATCACAGATAGAAGGTACAGTTTGTGGCTACTGATATCATTCGACAAGGTTCGCTTTCAATTGTTTTGGTTTCTGGCTACTTAAACACTAAAAACGAAGTCGAATAGTGTTTCGAGGAGAGAAAATTATTGATAATAAAAAGCTACGAAAAAGTAAATTATTAATAAACTTTCAAGGGCAAGATTACAAGAAAATTTCAAATGTAGTTTTTCACCATATAAAATGCCGAACTTTTATTGTGTTCAGACGAAAGAGAAAGAATGATAGAGAAAACAATATTCTACAAAATGAGATGTCTCCACGTTTTCTATGATGATTTTTAATTGATAGATAATAATCATACAGATGATCTTAGCGTATATTTTTTTCTTTATTTGCTATGTGAATATTCTTTTAACCTTTCATCAGATTATTACATCGAAGTCAAGGACCATCATAGAGAACTTAAACATGTTTCATTTTGCGGCGAATTGCTTGCTCTATCGTCTTATTTAGTTTGAACAAGATGATAATTCTGTTGTCTGGGTACTAAAATTGAAAATAAACTTTGTTGAATGATTATAGTACCCATTGCATGTCTTGTCATTGACGTAAACACATTCTTATTTTTATCAAACTACATTACTCTTCCTCAATTATCTCTGAAGCACGCAAACAAACCATAGCTATTCATAAATTATACTCGTATTAAAATAATCTTTTCTTTAACACGAAAGTTAAAAATATTATTTCATGGAGCATTTGTTAGATACAGTTATTACTTATAATAGCCATATCATAGATAAAAAGAAAAACCATATATATTTATGTCTAGATGCTGGATCTGGTCTATTCACTCGCACGCCAATTGCCAAAGGCTCATGTGTGTGTATCTATAGAGGCAAAACACTTCGTACCATTGATGCAATACGTCTGAAAGATAAATCGTATTTAATGCGACTTGGTCCACAAGTTTATGTTGATCCTTGTGATGATGAAACGATACTTGGGAGGTATATAAATGATCCACGAAATCGTTTATTACAAAATGTTGTATTTGATAAACGTCCTGAAGAACAATGTGCTTATGTTATTGCTAAACGAGATATAGCTGCTGGCGAAGAAATTTTTGCAGATTATGGACGATGGTATTGGTTAACAAAAACTCCTAATCGATTAGAAAAATTACTCACGTGATAATAATTGTTTATTTTTGTTTTGTAAATAAAATAAAATAAAATAACCATATACAAGAAAAAAATATATATACACCCCTAGACAAAAGTCTTTCTTCCTTCTTTTCTCCCTCCCTATCATTTTTTTGCATAGAACTTCTTGGATGACAAGTCAATGTTGGTCACAAGAATATTTTTAAATACAGTATTCTAGTGTAGCATATAGTTAATTATGACCTGCTTCAATGAGGAATGTTGGTTATCTAATACAATCGGTCAACATTATAAATCAGTTGGTTGATAAAATACTTCATGATTAGGTTATCTCTTTTTGTTATATTTTCTGAACGTTTTACTAGTTTCACTTTATCTGTATTTGTATAGTCAAATATATTGCATTCTCGGAAGAGCTTGAGTCAGCGACAAAGAGGGTTTGATAAATCAAAACAGTAAAAAAGTGAACAGTTACCAAAAAAAAGATAATCTAGTCGTAAAACATTCTGTCAATCAACTCATCTGTAGTGTTGTTGCTCAATTCTATTGAAAGACGTATATTCTTCGTTGAAGCAAATTGTCATCAAGCATATACTACATTACAATAAAGCATTTAAGCTTTTGTTGTTACTAAAATTCACTAGAGACCAAAGAGGTTCCATACAAAAAAAAATGATGGGACGAGGAAGGGGAAAGGCTTTTGTCCATGGGTGTATATATATACTTATATACAAAGTTTGCTTTCAATCAATGATTTCATCGACATAAGCCTGTTAGTCGATCATTTCTATAAGAAATATTTTTTTCTGACTGATAGATGATTACATCAACACACAAATCTCATTTTAGACTATCTATCATATTTGTCTAATCGATTGAGTCTAAGTACAGAGTTAGTTACTTCGATTATTTAATCACAAATCTTTCTCTCTCTATCTCTTCGCGAAGGTAAAACGATAGAAGATTTTTATAAATTAACAAGAAGAAATTAGATTCTCCAATATGTGTAATTATTTTTATTAATGCAATTGACGCTCGTTCGCTATACATCGTTTTTTGTTGTGTATGAACTGCTTTAGGCTACTGTTGCAAATAACAGTCAATGCTGAAGTCATTAATATATATATAAGGCAGTATATTGAATATATTTTTTCAGTACAAAATGTTCGTCAGCATAACAAAATGGATATTATTTTTCTTGATAATAACTAGTGCACAATTATTAAATAATAATACATTAGAAAATGATAATGCAACAGCTGCATCAAGACGTGCACATCAGATAACAACGATTCTTGATGGACTTTTAAAAAATTATGATGCACATATTCGACCAAATTTTGGAGGTAGAGTAGAAGAAGAAATCATCGTCGAATTTATTTCTTAATTATTTTTATTTTCTTTGTTTTAAATATTCAGAAGGTCCAACGAAAATAAATTTTGATATATTAGTTAGTTCATTTGGACCTATTCAAGATATTGATATGGTTTGTATTTAAAAAAATAAAAATATTTTGTTTGTTTTTATAATCATAGATTTAGTCATTTACAATGAATTGTTACTTTCGTCAACGATGGCGTGATGAACGTCTGCAATTTGCTGAAGAAGTTGGTGTACTTTCATTATCTACACGTATGCTTGAACGATTATGGAGACCAGATACAGTTTTTCATAATTCAAAATATTCTTATTTACATACAATACCAACAAGTAATCGTTTATGGAGGCTTTTTCCTGATGGTTCAATATGGTATTCATCAAGGTAATTAACAAAAAATCATGTAACTTAATCGACAGGTTCTTTTTTTACTTTTGATCTTTATTATAGAATAACAGTTAAAGCAAGATGTCATATGAATTTAAAAAATTTTCCTGTTGATATACAAATTTGTAAATTTCTTATTGGCAGTTGTAAGAAATTCATATCCGCCATTGAATTATTTGATTTGATTTTTCAAAATTTATTTATAGTTGCAAATTCAGCATCAGATATTCAATATGGTTGGCGTTTAGGAAATAATAATAGTGTTAGTTTTGATACGAAAGTTCTATTATCACAATTTGATCTTATTAGATATCCACAATATGATGAAATTGTTGATATCAGTGGACGTATGTAATATATATTGTATCAAGATTTGTTTTTGATAGATTTCAAATTAATAATTCAATCTTTATAATAAAAAATTCTTCGTCATCTATTACTTATATATGTAATCAGATGAAGATTGAAGCAAATCAATGTCTATCTTAAAAAAGATGAAATTTTTTTAACTTTTTTCATACGTTCTATTGATAGGAAATGATGGTACCCTGTAGATCAGAAATTAATTCATTTTTTTTTGAGTTTCGCCTCAGAACATACTTTTATGCATTCGGAATATGTCAACTCATTTTAATTTCTGATCTACAGATTTATTCAGAAGAAGGAGAAGATGAAGCAATAAATATTCATAATATCAAGTACACTCTAGCTGAAATGAGCGAGTCATTACAAAAAACTTTTATAACCATTTTTTTGCTCGAAGGATAACTGAGAAATAATCAAACTAAAAAATAATCTATTCGACTGATGTTTTTTGTATTTATAAAGTAGGTTTCTTTTACATAAGCAATATGTTGGTTTTCATCCAGGATGACCCAAAAGTAAGAAATACAAGACTTTTCTATTGCTTCTCTATGAATGGTCAACTAGGCCTCATATTCACTGAATGATACTAGTAAATGATATAGCATATGATCAATTTTTGGATATAATAGTCTATTCAAAAGCATGCAAATATATCTTGCTGCTAGTCTGTAACTGTAAGAGAAACGCAATGTTTTCCAATTTCCATAGTTTTGTCTGTTTATCTCGATCTGTAAAATGAATCCGACTTAATCAGAACAAGATCTATTTAAATCGAATTCATTTTACAGGTTATGATGAGTAGACAAACTATGAAAATCGAAGAACATCGAATTTTTCTTTTAGTTCACAGACAAGCAATAAGATTTATACGTTTTCGAATAAACTGCTACGTCCAAAGACTTATTACATGTTACATCTTTTACTAGTATCACCTAGTAAATGTGAGGTCTAACTGACCACATATAAAGAGAATATAGAAAAAAACTCAATGTTCTCTTACATTTGGATCATTCTGTATAAAAATATAAGATTTTAATAATCTGGATATGTTTGAACTAATCATTAATTATTAAAAAATCTATCAAAGATTTATATAAAAATTTACTTGTTATTATTGTTTCTTGTCTAAAATTACAATAAAAATGAACACTAGTATTATTATAAATTTAGAACAGATTGATCAACTTTTAATTTATAATTTTATAATAAAATAATTAATTATAGGTAACTTTTCTATGCTTCGTGTTGATTTTGTTCTTAAACGACATATGGGTTATTATATTTTACAAGTATATATTCCAAGTTCAATGTTAGTTATGTTATCCTGGGTATCATTTTTTATTCATCGTGAAGCAACAGCTGATCGAGTTAATATTGGTGTAATGACTTTTCTTAGTTTAGCAACATTAAGTTTTGATATACGAAATTATACAGCTGTTGTTTCTTACCTAACAGCACTCGATTGGTTTGTTATTATGGCATATGCTTTTTTACTTGCATCATTACTTCAATTTGCTTTTGTTCATTATTTTACTAAGGTTGGAAATTTTTGTTTTTTTGTTTTCTTTAAGACATTTATTATATTTAATTTAGTTTGGTTATGGTGAACCACTTCTTCGTTATCATGGTTCAATTGATAGTTTAGTAATAAATGAAGATAATGGACAAACAAATCAAGATTATAAAAAAAATTCATCTTTATTTTATCCACGTATTCAAAAAATAAATCAAAAAAAATCTCAAACAGAAAGAAAACTATGTTTAGGAAGTATTCAATATTATTTACGTCAATTTTGGTTTTGTTTATCAGGCAATGATAGTTATAAACGTGCATTACGTAAACGTGCATCACGTTTTGGTATTAATAGTCGTAGTAAATTAGATGGTTTTGCTCGAATTGCATTTCCACTATGTTTTGCTCTGTTTAATATATTGTATTGGTATTATTTTCTTCATTTACAAAGTTAAAAAAAAAATGAAATAAATTTTATATAGCTTGAAGCTATTAAACTCTTCTCCTTCTTCTCCGCCTACCTTTTTTTTTCATAACATCCTGAATTTACAATGTGTGTTAGTTGTTGATCATCATCATCATCATCATCACTATCGAGAAAGAAACAGAAAGAAGAGCGAGAGAGAAAAGAAAAAAAAACGGAAAGCAATGTGGGCTCTATTTGAGAGGTAAAGAAGCAAAAAAAAATTGAATTTCTTTTTTAACATACTGCATTTATTCTTATCGGTTTTGAAAATTTGAAAAAGAAATGACATCGTATCTAGCACCTGAAAGTCCACGACCTTTTTCAATTGCTGCGGAACGTTATTTTCAAAAAATTAATTTTCGAGTTGGTTTACCAATAGTAAATAATGAACGAACATTAAAAATTAGCAAATGTCAATTTGGTGAACAATATGAAAGGGAATTTTGTTTCTATTTGGCTAAACATGCTGAAGTTAATTGTAGTGATCGTTTATGCATAGTTGGAGAAGAATCTGAATGGGCATTAATTATACAAGAACGACTTTTTCTTATTAAACCGGTACATTTTATTGATTGCAAATTACATCAAGGTAAGTAAAGATATAAATATTAATAAGAATACTGTGTTCAAAGTATATTAGAACTTTTTTCTTTTCATTCTTCAATATAATATTTCCTTCATGAAATATGAGAATAGATCAAAAGGTTACTTATCTAAGAGAAATTTATTTAAGTTCACTTTTTAAACTAATCGAAATGAATGTAAACTATGAATTCTTTTTTCTTTTTCATTTTTATCAAAATGTTTGTTTGTAACAGATAAGATTGTATTGTTGGTCGAAAAGAAAAAAAATTATAATATTATATTCAAAATTGAATAAGGAAATACGATTGTATAAGGAATGAAAATATACATGTGATAGAAACCAAAAGAAAAAAAAAAAAAAGATGAATTGTATTGCGATTGACATAAAATCATTACTTTCCGATAAATCTTAAGAAGCCTTAGTAATGAATACAGTGTCTACTTTTTCATCGAAATTACTATTTAATTAATGTATTACTGATATAATTTATTTTTACTTGTCATGTCATTCAACAGGATTCCAATATTCAACTTACTTATTCTCCCAGTTAATGTTTTTTTCTTTTGAAATTTTATGAGTGACTCCTATGTGTAATTTTCATTGATTCAACAATATAGCTACTATAACCAAAATCATTTATTAGCACCACTATTCATTCCTTTGATCTTAATTCTATGATTGTAAAATATGTTTTAACATATTTATTTTGAGAAACTTAATCTTCAAAATATTATTTTGTTTTTTTTTTCGTATTTATCTTTCTTTTCGAACACATGTCTAATCAAAAAATATTTTATATTGTCAACTTACATCAAGTCGTTCGTTTTTTCTATGATGATTGTCATATAAATATTGACATTAAAATAAAAATACTCAGAGAGAACAGATTAAAATAAACAGAAAATAGATGACAACATCTTAACTAATATCAATTTTTGCCATCTTAAGTATTCATTTTTATTATCGAGAGAAAATTCTCGTAAAGGTTAGGTGTTGTTTTCGACAAGATGCGATTGAAAAGAACTCGTAAAGTGCTCGCTATCATTCTAGATCTCTAATAAAGCATACGTAAAAAAATCGAATATTAATCTGTAATTGCATCCAAAATGAATCTTTCCTTTTTTCAAAATCTATTATTTAAGCAAGAATTTTCGGATGTTCAAATGATTATGAAGTCTACAATCATCATTCGACAAAGTAGAGAGATAAACTCTTTAACGATTCTTAAAATCTGCAAACTGTTATACATTCTATTAAGACCAATGTAAAAAATGACTTAAAATTCTCCTGCTTTGAATATCATATTGACAAAATTATATTGAATTTTTTTTAGTAACTAAAATAATTTTCATTCAGATACAATCAAAGAACAGTTAACGACCGATGCATTCGATCGAATAATTCTTCTTAATTGTCTTCATCAAATAAACAATCCGCCAACAAATGAAGATATTCAAAATGAAAGTCAAAATACAAATTTTACTTTTAGTAGTCCATTAGTGTCATTTATAAATATATTACGTAAATCATTAGTAGCAAATGGTAAATTAATTATTATTCATCGTGAACCAAATATAAATACATTACCATTACCAATTGAAGTAATAACAAGTTGGTATACTGCTGATAAACACAGTGCACGTCTTATTGAACAATTACATCGTGAACGAAAAAAAAATCTGGAACTTTTATGGGAAGTTGAAACTATTAAATTTAGTATACAAAAATTAATCTGGTTTAATTTACTTATTCATCGAACTTTTTATCCGCTAACATTAAATAGTCAAAAACAGGTAGAAAAATGAAAAGAAAAGTCATTCTCATTCAGTTTTTTTTAAAATCTATTATGCTAGATCGCTGATGGTTTAAGACAATTAAGTGAAACATATTTTAAATATCATCAAGGTTTATTAGAAATGTATGATAGATTATTATTTTTAACGGTTCAAAATACAACTGAACCGTTACCATCAAAAATTCCTCTTCCAAAATTAATTCAATCATCTACAAATGAAATGAATTCAATGAATTCTTTCAATGCAAATCAAACAACAGAACGATTAAGACGTAAACCCATTCCATTACAAACAGGACCACATGAAATATGGGATTATAAAATGTTAGTAACCGATGAAGTTAAACAATTGTTAAATTTAAATGAACATCGACAAGACAAAAAACGAAATCTTTTTAAATCAAATCTTGATTTTATGTAGAAATACACAACGAGAAATATTTTTTATTTATTTATTCAAAATTTGAATAATCATTCAATTTTTGCCTTTCTATGAATTCTTTTATTGATGAACTTTATTTCTTTAGACTTCATTGACCGAATTAGAATTTTATATGAAGAGTTATTGTAATGTTCTTCTCATACACGGATTCGTATCCGAAATTTTTGACGTTTGTCTAGTTCGATATACGCTAGATTCTATAAAAATCTCGATTCATAACTCTCTACTTATAGAACATTTGCGCCAGGTGAGTCAAAATGATTGCAACATCAGATATGTTGCAAATATCTCACCACAGATAAGTTTTATAACGTTGAACTTTGTTTTTCAAAGATGCATGATTAAATTCTCTACAAGAATGGCAATAAAAAATACTTATTGAATTGTTTTAATAATTTTTCTTATAACACTAAAATAAAAACACTTTGTGATGATCAATTGTACAATTATTTTGAGAGAAGAAGAAGCGATGTTGGAACTTCAGTTTTGCAGCTTTTTCCCAACTTAAAAAGTCTGTATTTCTGAATTATTTTGAGTTACATGAGAATGGATCGCATTGGAATAAAAAAATACATCAATATATAGCACATCAGAAACTCTATTAATGTCTGCGTTGGTAACAATGCTTTAGATTTGTTCTTGACACTTTCATTAAAAACGTTTGAAAAATGAAATTTTCATAAAATACCGTCTTTTCTAAGAAATATCAATTTGCAAGAATATCAGTCATCATCTCCAGATATCATGCATGAACTGAATTCTTTTTGCATTATTTATTTGAAATACGTCAAATCATAGAAATCAAGCAGAGAATATAGTTCAAAAAAACAACATTTTTTTACCATTGAAAAATGATCAGCTAGTGAGAACAATAAACTGAGTCAGTCTTTTTTAGAAAAAGTTATATTTTAGCATAAAAGCTAAGAGTAAATGTAACTTTCAATATACTGTCGAGAAGAGCATGGTTTACGCTACAAAAAATCAGCATTAACCTCGGTTTTTCATTTCCTTTCTCGCATAAAAAAAAATCAAAAGAAAATAAATATGTTGTTGTTTGATAGTGAAGTTGCAAGATTTTTTTTAGAGGTGTTTAGTTTTAGGTTTTTCCTATACGTCCGATTTGTTCTGTAAAAAATGTCTGGTATAAAATTTGTAGTTGAGATATTCTTCTTTCTACCAAAAAAAAATTTGATTAGTTTACAAGTCGGTAATATGGTATAACAATACTTGACATTTTTCTGAAAACTTTTGTAATGCATATTATATCATCATCAATAAATCAAGAAACATAAAATCTTTTTTTCTTCTAATGTACGCCATGGAATTTTCTAATACTTTTGCATGAGAGAGTCCTTTGTATTATGTTGATGGATTTTTTAAATGACAAAAGATGCAGATCTTCGTAATGTCGTTATTTTTTCATTGTAATAATAGAAAAAAAAAAAACTTCAGAAATCTGAAGTAGTATTTGTAAAGATCGGCGACCTTCTAGTTCATCGGATTCGAAACCCATTAGACTATTCTATATGAGATCGTGTTAATAAGAACATTGATTATCAAAAGGCCAACATATGACAAGATTCGAAGAAATAAATGAATGTAGTATGCTAAAAAAATTCATTTGAGTTATATTCGTGAAGTGATCGACTCTTTTCGTCCGAGAGTTCATGTAGTTGAACAACATAATAACGATCATATTTTCGATGAACATTGAAGATTTTTATATTATTTTACTTGAACTAATTCTTAAATTTTATTTTTATTTTTATTTCGCTCAAAATAATGAAACATTTGACCATCACATAGTACTTTAGTTTTCACCGTATAAAAAAAAATCATTGAAATAATTCAACGGAATTCTTTTTTGTCATTCTTTTAGAGAATTTGACGGTACACCTTTTTAAAAAAAATTCAGTATTATAGGATTTGTGTTTGTGTTGAAATCTTTGCAAAATACCCAATGTTTTGATCATTTTGACTCATCTGGTATCCATAATTCTCATATATTTTTCTTTGAAAGTGCTTATCAACTATAAAATTAGATTATTTGATTTTCTGTATCGATAACAATGTAATAAATATTATTTTCATATTCTACGAATGTTCTCGACGATTAAAAAAAATATTTTTCTAATCCTTCAAAAAACAAATTATATATCAGCTGTTATTTTTCACAATTATTTATCGACGAAAATGGCTTTAAAATCTATTTAAAAACCTGTGATTGGCAAAAGAAGCAAATATAAAAATTTCTCTATACGTATAAGAATAAAAAAGTTTTTGAGATTTCTTTCTTCTTTTTTAAATATATAACATAATGTATGCAGGTTAGCATCGATCAATTATTAAGTACTTCTTTTTATGAATGTAATTTAGGTTTTTGTAATATATTATGTATTCTATTATTTATCACTATTCTGAATAAAACAGTCCTAACAAATGATATAAAAGATGTTCAATTAAAATCCCGTAAGTAGTACTTATTTATGGTTTTCTTTTGATTATATTTATCTTTATCCACAATAGAATTGGACAATTTATCATTACCAAAAGAACTGATTATTAACACTATTTTTGTTGTTCATCTTCAATCAGCCCTAGTAATTATGTCTAGTGAACGAGATTTTCCATTTAATATTTCATCAGATTCTAAATTTAATTATATTCGTTATCCTCAATCATATCGTACGACAGTAGTACAGGTTAGTTCACACATGCATAAAATATTTTCAGATACTTATTCGACTATGTATCATATTCAACTGGCTGTTAAACGAATTCCAAATCATATTAAAACAATATTAAAACTTATTACTACAGGTTCACCTAGCATGACTCAAAGAATGTTACCTACTACGTTCAATAATATGGCTCGTATTTCAAATGAAAATAAAATTTTGCTCAATAAAACTATAGATCAATTAACTGATCTTTCTAATTTTTTAAATGAAATTAAACAATATACAATAAATTTATCATTAAAATTTACTAACTATTCTTCGGATAAAACTAATTTAATACTTTATAATGAATTTAATTCGAAAGATATTCTTGAGAAACTTTGTATAATAATTCTGCAAATGAAAAAACAATATGAACAAATTGTTCAATTAATTTTTACTGTTGATATTCAAGAAAAATTTAATTTATTTAATAATGATAATGAAATTATTCATTTTATTTCAATTTTATATAGCATTGAAAATAATGCTTATTATCTTTATCAATTATCAAGTATTTATACAGATATATTAAATCGATATGTACTTGATCAACTTGCTAAAATTGGACGATATGCAGTATTATCAACTGATGATGAACGTTTAAAAAGTTTTTCCAAATTATCACAACAAATGTCAAACACTTTTCATGAAGTTGAACAATTATTTATCGAACGTCAAAATGAATTTGAAATCAATAGTATGATGTTACAGCAAGCCTATGAAAAACTTTTTAATGAATTTAAAAATCGTTTACCAACATCTGAATTGTTAGAAACCAAATAAAATTTTTCATCTTTCTTCTTAATTAATAAAACGTATCATAGACTTATGAATTATGCATTCATAATTACATATATTTTTGTTTCTCATGAGAAAACATGAAGAATATGAAAATGTTAATCAAAAAAATTTACATCATTTTCTATAGAAATAATCATTTTATAACAGGCGAATCGGTTATTGAAAAACAAAGTTCCTCGAATTATATTATAAAATGACAAGAAAATAATTCTTCATTGACTTTTTTATAGTACGTTACATTCGACTTACATCTTTTACAAAAAAGCAATTTTGTAATATTTTATTTATGCATGACTATTTTGAGAATTCATGCGTTAATTCATATACCAAAAATAGAGTTGAAATTCTAATCCTACAAGCCATCATGTTATTAAATATAAAGTCTCTTCTTCCTTAAACGATGAATTAATTTAATTTATTGGAAATATTAATGAATAAAATTTGAAAACCTTTTGGAAATATTTTTTCTCCTTCGTCAGTTCAGTTATTTTTCACAATAAGCTTATACTTTTTACTATGTATGTTACCTATTTGTTTATTGTTTTCTGCTTTTTTTTTCTTTTGTAATAGCAGAATGGAAGATGCAAACACAGAAGTTATGTCAAACAGTATATTACAGTTTTGTCATTTCATTCCATCAGTAGAAAAAAAGAAAGAAGAAAATAAAAATAAACAGATACGTATTTGACATAGTAAAAATATGAATCTATTGTAATAGTCAATGAACTGGTGAAGGAGAATGATATTTCAAGAGTATTCGGAAATTTTATTAATTAACATTTCACATAATTTAAATCAATTCATCGTTTAAGCCAGAAGAGACTTTATATTGAATTAAACAATTAAAGACAGAAACCATCATGTTAGTAACTGAATGTGTCACCATTATATTACTCATGTAACAACATTATGATCATGATTGAATAGGGTGCTAGCATGTGTCGATTAATGAATATGGAGTTCAACGAGTGTTCGACATTATGCTTTAGGTCAAATAAACGTTATTCAAATATTTATTTGTTGATTGACAATCATTTGTTATCTTATTTCTTGTTGTATTCTAGTGTGCCAATATATTATTAGTAGTAAAATTTACATTGTATTTTTTTTGCCAAACTTGAAATCCTAAGAAATTTTTATTAAACAGAGTATTAATTATTAGAAAATAATATGCAGCAGATTAAGAGTATTTGCACTTCTTTATCTTTGTTTAAAGTGAACTTCGTAGAACCTTTAATACGGCTTTGATTGTTAATCACTTTCTAAAATCTTTATTAAGATTGAGATAAGGATAAACTATTATACTCTTCTATATAATTTGATATATACATCATTTCCTGTCAATACATCAATTCTTTTCATATGACTATTTATCAAATTATTTTAATATAATCAATATATTATATTGAATCGAATCATATCTGGAGTATAGATTTGAATATTCGTTCGAAAAGTTGATATGAGAATTGTTTTGATTGTTTTTGAAGATTTATTTGATCATGTAACTTCTCTTGAATGTTTCTTTTGTAATGCATATATTTCATCATGAAAATCTGAATCTTTTAAAAAATATATTCTTAATATTTCATCATTTTTCTAGATTCTTCAACTATAGGAAAAATGATACTAATTATAATTAATTTTGTTCTAGTTTATATTTATGTCTTGTAGAGAAACAAGACAGTGACACATAAAGAATACTCTAATTTAATCTATGCTAGTAGAATAAAACATTTTCTTTTTTTTTTCGTTTAAAAAAAGACATTTATCATAATTATAGATCGGTATACATAAATATCACTTATTTTTATGATATTTTACTACAGCTACAATACCATTTTGCCCGTTTTTTTTTTCTATACAAATTATAATGATTAACTATGGTTGTTTTACTGTTCAAAATGCTATACATATAATATGACATGTTAATGTTCGAGTCTATGTGAATCGAATACTTATCAACTAACAAAAAGGTAGAATTACTATGAAACCTAACTGATATGAAATAGTAATCATGAGACATATTCAAGTAAGTATCGATCTTATTACATGTTTACCATTTCTAATGTATTTAGTTTAGTCAATTATTATAGTGCAATGGATAAAATGAAATATTTCATAAATTTTCGATAGATTTTTTTGAACTATTGCGTGTACATTGAATTATATTAAAAGAATTATTTATTGAAAACTTGCTTTCATATTCAACAAGATCCAGTAAATTTGAGAACAACGAATGATATAATAAGAACTGTTAGAATCAAACTCAACCAATGAACAATGTCACATGTTTTATTGTAAAGATGCTAAGGTAATTTTTGTTTTTATCGTATTTGATTCGGAAAAAAAATATAAAAATAACAAAATGAAGACAAGAAATAGCTATGCTCGAAGAAAGACAATGAATCAAGATGTTCAACACATCATCTCTGAGAAAAACATTAAAGATCATTAAATCTTAGCATTAGATAGATCAGACTTGCTGTTTGCTTAATGCAAAAATAAATTGCAAACTCAGATGATTATTTTGAATCTAAAATATAGATTCTACTAAATTACTATCGATAAATTTCTCAATAATAGCTTTACATTAAATGATTGAAACCATAGTTTAAAGATTTAAAAATAGATCTTACAAAGAAAATACTTATAGAAGAATTAATAATAATCTCACAATGTGAAAGAATAAATATTAAAAAAAAAAATAAAATATTAACCGAAAGTTTCTAGACAAAAGATTTGATGACTTTTTGCATCTTTAAATGCATTAGAAAGGAGTGATAAGTAGCCTGTTTAAGTCAGAATGTTGTGCTCTTTCAGAAAATATGATGATAATTTTTCTATGACTTTTGACTATTGAGCTATAAGTGAATCCTGACAAGATTCAAACATTGTTTTATAGAACTTCTTCGACTTTCATCATAATTCTGCAATTTTTTTAGCGGATTCATCGAAACTCTTGATTCTTATGTCATTTTGTAGAGTAGAGATCATCTTCAAGCACTATATATTTATAGAACTTATATAATGTCTACAGGATGAGGCAAGACTTTTGTTTGTCCAGAAAAGGTTTTTCAATTCTGTCAAAATTTACTTATAGTTCAATAATCAAAAGTCATAGAAAACTTTTAAACATATATTCTCAAAGAGCATAATTTTCTGATTATAGTACACTTCTTCTCATTTGTTTCCAGAGCATTTTGGATGCGCGAAAAATAGTCCAATATATTGTGTAAAAACTCTCGGTCCGTCTCTTACAAGTAGTCTATTAGAAAATTTTCTTAAAAATCTGATTCAAATATCTATGAGTTGTATCTAGAAAAAAAATGTAATATCAGTTGTCATCATGCAAAGTTATTCGACGTGAATTTAAATGAAATATGATAATAGAAATAACAGGTACTTAAATATATTTCCATAGAAATATCACAACATTTTCTAAACTTGACAAAAAAAAAAATACTGGTCACATTATTGATGATCGCTAGAGTGCGTTATCCCTTGCATGTTTATTAAGAATATTACTTGATGAGAAAAAATGCTCTCCTTTTTGGTAATTGTTCATAATTTTTAAGCCTCATATTTTTCACTCAATTGAGGATAGTCATTTGAGATATTTTTTATACATGACTTGCTTTTTTCACTAACAATTCGTGACAATTAGTGTTATATATATAAAGATAAAATTATTATTGTCAGAAACAATTTTATCTTCTTAGTTTACGATATGATTACTGAGTTCATTCAAAAGTAACTTGTTTTTTATACCAAAACCTATATAATCATGAAAAGAGTTCAGGAATACAATCACTTTTAAAATATGAATTTTGAGACTTTCATTGTATTTTAACCATCTTCATTTTGTCTTAATAGAATTCATGTAATTTTTAAAGAACTAGAATAATCATTAAAAAAATATGATAATAATATAGTGCATGCTTGTTATTTGATTGTATGAGCTCTATATTATTCTCAAAAGCTTTACTTTTATTGTTTCAGTATGTATAGCAAGAAATGTAATTTCTTATGTTGAGTTAAATTTTCTGCATGTTTTTTTAATTCATACGTGAGACTCGTTTAAAAAATGAATATATATTAGGCTGTATTTCATTGTCTATTGCACTTTCTGTTTAAAAAACAAAGGATCGAGGAAAAATCTCCAGGAGCACTATTGAAAATTCTTTATATATAAAGATTCATTTAGAATTTATTCATGTCATTTTTCTTGATAGAGTTTCAAAATAACATGTCGAACACATCTTTAACAAATACATCAGCAGACCCGATCATCGTTACACTCGATCTTATTCAATTGAATATGGGTCGTTATTTATATCCAATTATTTTTAGTCTTGGAAATATTGGATCAATTCTCAATATTGTAATTTTAACTCAACGAGTTTATCTTCAAAATTCATGCTCATGTTATATTCTTGTTTCATCAGTTATTAATTTATTCATTGTCAATATTATAATTTTTTTTCATATGTTGGCATTTGGTTTCAATATTGATCCAACAACAACATCTTTATTTTTCTGTAAATTTCGACAATATATTTCTCATGTTACTACATTGCTATCAAGAATTTATATTGTATTAGCATGTATAGATCGATGGGCAATGACTTCGACAAATGTCAAACGCCGAGCTTTTAGTCGAGTAAAAGTTGCAAAAATAATCATACCTTCAGTGGGCATTGGTTGGTGTATTATCTCTCTTCATATTCCATTAAATCACTTCATTGTTAATGGTGAGTATCGGATCTTTTGATCAAGTTTAATAGATAAGATCATTTATTATAGTGCTAGATTGTAATGTAATGATCTTTTGTAATACAGTTGTTTGTTTGCTTCATGAGTTTTCTAAAGGAGTGTTGTTTTTTTCTTCAGCTTATATTGAAAACCGATGCGCAAGGTTTTTCTTAAATCAACAATCTATTTTATTCTTTTGATATTATAGGCCGATGCACCGTAGTACTACGCGTTTATTCGATATACTACAATATTTATAATACAATTTTATCCGGCTTTTTGACGCCAATTATAATGATTGTCTTTGGTTTTTTAACTATTCGAAATATTCAGCTGAGTCGACAACGTGTTAATGCTCAAGTCAATGTGAAACAAATACTTGCCAATCAACGACAAAGCAAAACCAATACAAAATCTAGAGAATATGAAATACTTATCATGATACTTATCCAATTAGGAGTTTATCTTATTACATGTTTACCTTTTCCCATGTATTTAGTTTATTCAACTGTTACAATGCAATGGACAAAATCAAATGTTCAATTAGCTCTCGACAGATTTTACGCCAACATTGCTTTTGCATTAACTAATATTAATTTTAGTGCAACATTTTATATATATGTATTGACAACTCGTGTTTTTCGAAAAGATTTAAAACGAATATTAGTAGAAAGACGATTATTTAAGATTTGTTTTGATACTCAATTCGTTCCACCTATTATGAGAACAACCAATGGTACAATTCGAACCGTTGCAATTGTCATGAATCAACCAAAGTCACGTAATATTCAGTCACGAAAATACTGACTATATAATTTTCTTGTTTTTTGTCATTTTATTATGAAAATAAAAATAATCTACAGTCGGCAACAAAAGTTTAATCGAATTTGTTTCGTTCAATTTTTCTTTCACACGAAGAGATACTAATCTGATTCAAATGATGATATCAATAGTAAGAGAAGTCAGCTACATGATGTAGTATTGAAAGGGACTCCATCTATCTGTATAGGTGTTTTATACATTACAATTATTTTTTCCGAACGGAAATAAACTTTATTACTTTCCAGTATATCGCATTTTTTAACCAAGAGATTTGTGCTAAAATGAAGAAATAGACCAGTCGATAGATAATTTCACGCTCTGTCTGTTTGTGAAAGAGGTTTCGTTTTCAGAATTGGTTTTTCATCTCAAAAGCCTGATTCTAATGAGAACAGCGGGGAAAAAATTGACTGTTTTGTCCATCAAAATAATTAAAAAAGAAAAGTTTGCCGTGTTTCTCAAGATCTTTTTCAAAAAGATGGACGTGAGAAATCGATGGTATTGCTTAGAGTAACCCGAAAATAGTAGCAGTGACACTTTATTACCGTACAGTAAGCTTTAGGAAACTTTCGTTTTATATCCAAAGATAGTACAAACAATGCTCTATTTTTCTATGTATTTGATCATTATTCAGCTAGTGTTGTAATAATAAAACTTCGATAAAATCTATTTTTCTGTCATATGTGACGAATTATACCAATGCCTTTTTAAAAGGTAGAGTGAATATTTTTTGAACAACTTCTGATAAAAAAGAGATAAAGAGTTGCGGTTTTCATCGTTCGAAAGAGGGAATGAAAATGCATCGAATCGTGTATTATACATTTTCCTAGTATATTATCTGAATTTTATTTAATTATTTTTCTAAGCGTGAAAGAAAATGGTTTTTCTATATAAAAGAAAACAACAAACAAACTATTTTCACAGAAACGGCTAGAAAAATCACTTAGAGCTTCGACTAGAATATCTATAACTCCTGAATAACTAATCTTAAACATCTGAAAATTGTGTAATTTTGTAGATCTTCCATCGATGATTTGAATATATAGGTAACAATTGAAAAATTATTGTGAACATATCATGCGGTAGCTTTCTTTTCAAAGAAATTGATTGAAAATCTTTAAAAAAATCATGTTAAAAAAACGTATAATTTACCATTTGATGCATCTTTGTCAGCTCATTCGAATGATGAAACCTGCAACTCTCTATCTCTTTTCTATTTGAAGTTATCGAAAAAGTATCCACTCCCCATTTTTTTTTTCAAATAGACATTAGTATAACCGTCACATATGACAGAAGAATAAGTCTTATCAAAAATTTTTTATTTTGATATTAGTTGAATAATGATCAAATACCATAGAAAAATGGAGCATCGTTTCTACTATCCCTGCATTTAAAAAGAAAGTTTCATAAAGCTCATTCTACGGTAATAAAATGTCACTGTCACTATCTGTGAATTGCTCTAAGTAGCACTTTCAATACATCATTTTGTTCAGTTTTGAATTGCTCTTTCCAATGGCATATAATACATGGTAATTGAGGAGAATCTTTAGAAACTAATTTCACTTTTTTTCATTTTTTTCAGTTATTCTTATTAGAATCAAGTTTTTGAGGTAAAGACCAACTTTAAAAACGAAACCTCGTTTAGAAACAGATAAGGACCTGAAATTATCTATAGAATAGTTTATTTTTTCATTTTAGCACAAATCTCTTGGTTAAGAAATGCAAAATACTGGAAAGTATTAAAATGTATCTTCGCTCGGAAAAATTATTTTACTATACAAATAATCTAAATAGACAGATGGAGTCCCTTTCAATACTATATCATGTAGTCGGCCTCTCTTACTATCTATATCATCACTTGAATCAGATTAGTATCTCTTCATGTCAAAGAAAAATTGTAAGAAACAAATTCGATTTAATTTTTCTCGCCGACTATAGTCAAAGATAAAAAATAAGCAACTATATTTTCCAATAAAAAATACAATAGCAGCTATAGATGAACAAGTCTAAAGTTAAGTCTCAATTGCTCTTTTAATTTGACATATAAAATCACTCATTTCTAGTTTTGAATGAAAAACCATTAGAATTAAAATTTATAGTTAAGAAGCTTAAATCTTTAGTTAGTTTGACAAGTAGAGTAATATTGTGTTACTGTTTTAAATATATATGATTTTGATTGTTAACAGTAACTGTCAATCAAACGAGATACATTCCCATAATGTCATCTCGGAATAACTATAAAAAGAAATGGTATTTAAATGAAAAAATTATGCCAACAAAAAACACAGAAGATAAATAGTTGTTGAAAAATTTCGATAGAACATTGCACAAATTTTCAGCACATGTATATATATATATAAATGATTTCAAAGACTGAATAAAATTTCTATAAACTATTATATTGAACAGATTATATGGTGTGAGACTATGTTAATTATTTTAATCTTTGAAAATTATTATTAGTTAAGAGAAGAATGTTTATAAACATAAAACAAAATATCATGTGACAGTCATTTGTGGTTCCTATCAGCTGAAATCAAAATCTATGTCATCTAAGAAATTTTAATTAAACTTCTTTAAGTTTGATATACATTCGTATAATTGAAATAAAAAGACTTGACTAATAATTTGCACCTGTTGCCAATTTTTTTTTTATTTCTCAAATATTAATGTATTCAAAATGACATATCATTCAGGCTAATTATTGTCAAACTTTATCTCCTAATTCGATTGAATGTGTATATTGTAGTTATAAGAATAAGTATTGGTCGTCAATTTGCTCAAAATCTGGACAAATTAGACTATTGTTCATTGTCTGATCATCTTAAAAACAATCTATTCAGCATATTTGCATGTCTCATTGTGGTATTCTTTGTACGTTAAAAAGGTTTAGGAAAATAGCATTAAGTATGAAATCAATGAAACAAATTTGTTCTTGGCTATTCAAAGTAATAATTAGATCATATTTCTGAGCTTTTATAATTTGTTCTTGTTCTACTGTATAGAAATCATATAAATAAAAATGATTCGTTCACTCAATAAGTCCTATTTTCTCATTTATGTCAAAGATTTATATTCGATATAATACACGACGAAGAGTATTAAGATATTTTCTCTATTCTATGTTGTATTCTCATCACAGAATATCTTCAAAATAGTTACAACGGTTATCTTACTACTAATTATAACATATATTTAAGAGTTTAACAAGAATCTATTTAAATTTATATTGTTTTTAAACAGATAAACATAGCGAATTTGTCTGTAGTAGTGAATGTGCCTGATCTAGTGATTGTTCCATTCAATCTTATACAACTGAATATAGGTTATTATTTGTATAGGATTATTTTCGCTGTCGGAAATATTGAGTCATTTCTCAAAATATTAATTCTTCCTCGACAAATGTTTTCTTCAAAATTCATGTTCGTGTTAGATTCTTGCTTTAATTATTGCAAGTTTATTCATTTATTAATATCACTATTCTTTTGCTAGTTTTGAATTTAGATATATATATATATCTTTTGTAATACCATTCCTGTCAATGTTTTTTCTATTCTATATGAGTATATATATGGCTAGACAATGTGTGTGTTTTTTTTAAACAAAACTTTTCAAAGTATGAATTCCTTTATTGAGTCATGCGTGGAACATTCCTAAATGTCAAATCGCTTTTGAGTCAGAACTATGTGCATCATGTAGGATCTAATAAGATATGCACAGTCTGAAAAGAATTCGGACTAATAGCTTATTACTGTCGAGATATTGTATTTTTACTGATGTTTTTAGCAGAATGATGTTGTTCCCCCTAAGAAATACTAGGAAAAGTGAGTTTCGAATTTCGACTTGAAACTTCGAAAAAGAGATAGGTCTTTAAAAGAATAGTTTATTCTGACAGTTTGAGATTTTTTTATGATGCCTATTTTGAAATATGACCATTGAAATTTGCTGTTGCATATGAATGATGTGAAAAACATACTTTTACCATAGTCATATCTTACGATGAAAGAAGTGAAAAGATCTGAAACTTTTACAATAAACTATTTTCATTATGACCTACCACTTTCTAAGGTTTAAGTCGAAATGCGAAAACTTAGTTTTACTGCTGTTGCTGACGTGGGCCATAGTATTCTACTAAATCTTGCAGTAAAAATATAATATCTCGACAGTAATAAGCCTTTAGTTTTTTATCTCTTTTTCGGAGTATTCATAGCTTATTAGAACCTATATGGTTTATATAGTCTCAACTTAAAAGCAATTTGACACATAGAAACGTTCCTTAGTTAGCTTAAGTATTCATCTTCTTCATATTCCTGTGAATATTCATATCATCAATAGCAAATAAATGCTGCTTTTTTCACGTACGTTTATGAAGATATACCTAAAATATAATTAATAATATTTATTACCAATACAGTTAGTTATTAGACCTATGACAATTTCATAATTCTACAAGATGTACGATAGCATTTTAACCCAGGTTTTTCATTCGAATTAAAATAATTACTTTTGACTTTTTAACTATTCAACATGCTACATATGTCCGATAACGTTTTAATTTTTGAGTCAATCAACAAGAAGGCACAATTAATATAACATCTAGAGAATATAAAATACTAAATCATTACACTTGTTCAATTTAATGTTTATCTTATTATATGTTTTCCAATGTATTTTGTTTATGCAACTGTTACAAGTCAATTGACTCTCGATAGATTTTACTCGAATATTGTGTTACCACTAACTGATATCAATTCTAGTGCAGCATTTTATATATACGTATTGATAAATCGTATTTTTCGAAAAAATATAAAACAAGTCCTAGTAGAAAATCAATGATTCAAGATTTCTATTCAACTTTTTCATTGAAAAAAATTAACAACAATAAGAACTAAAGCTATGGCAACACACTAATGGCCAGTATTGATGACTTGAGCATAAATATGCTGAAACTTTGTTCTTTCTTTATTTTTCATCTGTAGAAATAAATATTCGACCGAAAATCAGTGTTGAAGCAGTTTGCTTTATTCTTCACAATTATTAAAATATTGATTATTTTCATCTCAGAAAGCTGCAGATGTCGTACAAATCTCATCTATATAATCGTTAATAAGTAAAAACGATCAAACAATTTCAGCAACGATATAGAAGAAAGGAAGAAAGACATACGGTACTAATATGAGTTGATAGAAATGCACCAATGAAGTCTAAACTAGATATAGTGATACTAAAAATAAAAATATAGGTTTGTATATTTGCTAGATAAGGTTTATGTATTAATCTATGTAATCGATTACTCTACATAAAGTTAGTTTTACTTGTATGATCGCTTCAACTTACAATGAAAAGAATGATTATTATCTCTATTTGAAATTATTGATAAGGTACAATGTTTGCGATTAGTCATTCAATATAGACAGGGTCTTGAATATGATTAATGAGACGAAAAATATAAAAATAAGACGATTAACAAATAGAAGAATATATTAAACGTCGTTGAAAAAATTTCTTTCTTTCTGTTCGTGCAGCTTATATCATTTAATGAGGACTAGTACAATCAAATGACAGCGCGACTAAACTCCTCTATTTACCTTCTTTATTTAAATATATACATATGTCTCCTATGTAGCTTTCACCATTATTTGTTTCGTTTTTTTTAATACCTATAGTAACCATGGTCAAAAAGACAGAGCGCATAGGTCATTTTTTTCTATTGGATAGTTAACCTCAACCTAAAACAAAATAAACCATACAATTTCTTTTGCGTTCACCAATATGACTTTATCAGTTAAGAATCAATGACATTTTTTTTATCATCTTATTGTCATTCGCATATATCTTTTCTTGCAAGATCATTAATATTTATATTATTTTCTCAACGATTTATTCCATATAATATGGCAAATTCAAGAGCATATATTCCTTTACATGCTCTCCGTAAAATTGATATACAATCAATACTTAATGTTGCTTTTCCATTGTTAAGTAATGAGGAAACTCAAAGACGATTTGATTATCACCATAGTCGTCGAACAATGCTTTATTTTTTATTATCAATGTATAATACACCAAATAATGAAGAAATAATTGATTCAATAAAAAAATATTCGTCGAAAATTGATTTATCACGTATTGAAAAAGATTATACCTATTTAAAAAATATGATTGAACCATATAAAGTAGAACATCGCGCTGAAAATTTTGATGATTATTGGGAATTAAAGAAAGCAGCGAATAGACCAGGTCCAAGACAATCATATGAACATATATTAAAATATCGTCAAGAAGGTTTTCAAGAAAAGGAACTTAAACTATACTGGAATTATGATCAAATTCGAGATCTAAATAAAAACGATTGTTTTAATCCAAGCACAGATAGTGATACAAATGATGCTCTATTACAATCACCTGTTAATACACGTCAAAATTCTGGAATAATAAAATTTGTTCAAGATGGCATTGAAAATGCTGTTTTTCAAGTTCCAGAAGGCAAACAAGTTATTGTTCTTGATTTTGCTGATGAACGTATGCCTGGTGGTTATTTTCTTGAGAATGCTCGAACACAAGAAGAAGTTTGTAAAATATATAAAATTTAGTTTCAAATTTTTTTACTTTTGTCAACTTCATATTTTAGGTTATTCTATATCATTCTGATGGTTATCGTGCATTATTAGATTTAAAATATAAAATAATGGATGGAGGTTATATGTTACCTGAATATGGTGTAGCTTATATCAAACGAGTACGATTTTTCCGAGATACACATTCAGAAGGACGTGTTACAGATTTAATAGTTGCTGCTTGTAAGTCTTTTGAATTATAATACGAGTTAATTGAATTTCCTATTCCTTTTGTTTGTCTTGCTTAAGACTACTAGGATTTGATTTTTTTTTTTTTTTGATAATTAATATACAGCAAGAAAGTAAGGCTTCACATAACATCGCGTGATATACAAATCATGAATAATACATCAAGTTCAGAGAATAAAAAAACACATCATACAGAAAAAGATGTGCACAGTTTTTACTACAATATACAATGAGAGTAAATCGAGTTTTTGTCTCTCCTTTACTTTTGTACCTATGAACATGAATCAGAGTTATAACCGATCCGACCAGTCTTGATTAGTTTCTAATGAATAGAAAATATTTTATTTGTCATTTTTCTCTGATATAATTTGTTGACAGCAACTTTGTTTGCTCATATAAAAATACTCAAACAGTATTGTTTCAAGAACTATCAATTTTGTTTTTTTTTGTTCATCCACATTGTTTTATTTCCTTAGTCGAAATAGATTTTATTTTTTAAAAAGCTCAATCAAAACTGTGTTACCTGAGCTAAACTTATATCATATATATTTTGATAAAGATCAAATTTGTATTTTGGATCATCGTTTGAAGAGAAACGGTAGTTCAGCAATCAGTTAATGGTTAAGCAATTCTGTTTTCTGCGTTATATATAGAAATATTATATATTCATTTTTGAGAAACTTGACAGATATAACCGACTATAACATGATATAAAGTCTGAGTGTAAAAAAGAAAATGAATATTCTTTGAAGCTATCTCCATTAACTGATTCATAATGATGAAATAAACCAGTCAGCTTTCACCAGTCTAACAAATTTGTTGAAGCAACCGGGCAGAATCGGTTCAAAAATTCTTCACTGATTACAACTCTGACATATATATCACTTCCATTGTTGTCTGAATATTCAAAGATTCATTTTCTTTTTATCAACCTCTGTATTTAGATAAATACTCCGACAGTAGTTGAAATAATATTTATTCATCCATGCAAAACTAAAAGGAGGCTATGCTATTTTTGTTTCTGATATATTTTGTTGTTGTCTGAACTGTATTTATTATTCATGATTAATATATGAAGTGATGTAGTGAAGTCTGTAATTTCTCGCTATATATTAATTAGTGAAAAAAATATCAAGCTGAAGTAGCCTTAAGCAAGAAAAATAATGCAGAGGGAAACTCAATTGAGGCACACTAGTAAAATAGCATGAATCGCTCTTATCTCAAACGCATATTATTCATTGCTTTGATATTCAATAACAACATCAATAATTCATCTTCAAGAGAAAAAAAAGCGTATTTCTTCGTTATGAAATATACTTTTTTTCTCTCTTAATGATGACTCGCCTACTTAAAACGTTTTCATTTTGATTGATGTTGAATATGTTAAAATATCTTCAGGCGATGAAATCTTTCAGTTTTCAATAGATATGTCACTTTAATTTTGATATAAGAGTTGAAGTTAAAGTACCTTCTTGAACTTTAAATGTAAAATTAAAGTATTCTTTTTTTATAGAAAATTTTTTTCTTCTCTTAATTTATTATTAATTCTTGAACGTTTTTAGTCTCATCTGAATTCTATAGAAGGTTATTTATCAACGAAATAAATCAAAATTAAAGTAAATAAATCTGAAAAGTAGAGTTTTTGTCTATAAAAATTTTAAGCTTGACTTTGCTCAACAATCTTAGCTACTTCTCAGCTTTAAAAGTCTATCTATCATTGATTATGAAAAAACCAAAAAAGAAAACTTTACTTATTTTAACTTTGAGTCTCATGTTATAGTTAATGAACTATTTTTAATTTAGAAACAATAATAATAAAATCAATTTTTTTAACTTATCTGATAACTCAAAAGTCATTTTACCAGAAAGAAAATTAATAGCTCAGTTACAGACTGATCATGTGAGTTGATTTATTTATATATACGTATTCATAAGAAAAAACATTAATAAGAACTGTATTGAAATATCACTTGAAAAAATTCAATATTCTAAAGCTTTTAAAAAATGGCATAGCAGTCAGCAGAAAAAGATGAAACTTTAGTACTTAAAGGATATGTGAAAGGTACCCTCTAGAACGTCTTAGCTATTTCAAGTCTACTATGAGCTGGTGTCGTGAGCATATTTGTTTGGGTACATTTACTATAACCCTATATGCCAATAAAGCCCGAATACGTCAATGTACTTCAAGATTTGAGTATCAGTGAAGTAGGTTGAAGTATTTTGGCTATAATGATAGATAGACTTATGTCAAATGCACTCCAGCTACTATGCTTATGATATTCGTTCATAGTAAACTTGAAATAGCTATAAAATTCTAGAGGAGAACTTTGAAGTATAGGATTTTCGCTTCTTTCTCCTTACATAGTACTCATAAAAGTCAATTTATTGAAAAGTCATAAATTTTTCTCTTCTATCTCTTTTTTGACATTGAATGCGTGTCATCCTTTTTTATTGATAATAATAAAGTCATCACTTTTGACATATTAACATCAACATACTCATTTATCTTCCAAAGAAATAGATGAATATTCAAATTTTTTTAAAAATCTAAAAAATTTATATTTTTCTAAACATTTAAAACCAAATTATTGAATCTGTTTATAATTAAAATATTTAATTTTCTCTTTGGTAAAAATATTTCGAACTTTCTTGGCTTGAATTCGATTCTTTTTCCTTAATAGAATACATAAACACTAAGCAAAAAGTATTAAAACTCATCAAACTACACATACATCGTATATGGTTTTTTTCCGACAAATTTAAGTTTTTTCTTTTAATAGGTTACGATTTATCTGGTATGGGTGAAGGTTTATATAAACCACCATCATATGAAAAAATCGAAGATTTGCGTGATCGTACATATAAAAAAATTCAAGCTATTATAGCATCAGCTGTTGCTAATACTGAAGGAAATGGTAAAGATACATATTTATTATTAGGACCTATTGGTACTGGTGCATTTGCCAATGATATAACAATGATAGCTGAAATATTTTCAGAAATATTAAATGGACCATTAATGGATTCTGAAAAACCTATACGCTACGCATTTGATAAAATTTGGTTTGTATCAATTGATAATCTGGATGTATTTGCTGATAAATTTAAAAATGAAATATAATTTTTTTTTCGAAATAAGAATTATGTCATAGACAGTACAAACAATCTCACTAATAACATCTATTTGACACAAGATTTGTCTTCTGTCATTATTGTTTTGCAAAAGAAAAAAGAACACATTTAAATATATCAGTTAAACATAAAAGAACACAAAAAGAAAATTGTATTATTGTCTTTTTTATGTTTGGTTTACAAATTAAATATATTCTGTTGTATAATATTTATTGGCATCTTTTTTTAATATCACGTGTAATGGATTGAATTGTGTTGTTTTACGTGGTATTGTTTCAATATTATTTGTTTCATGTGAAAGTAATGGTTGTCGTACATTTGATGTTCGTCGTGATTGAGATGCACTACTAGCTATTGATCCACCACCAATTGTTCCTTCATTTTCACTCATTGTAGCATCAATTAAATTTGAATAGGCACTTTTAACTGTTTCATCGAAATGTTTATCATTTACAAATGGACTTAATAAAACTTCTTTTTCTTCCGGTAATACATCTATTGTGACATTATTCGGAACAACAATAGCAGATAATACTGTATTTGTTGTATTTGTAGGAGTAATTGCTGAATGTTCACTGAGTGGATTAATAACAACAGTTACAGGAGGAATTGAATCGGATTTATCTGGTAAATCAATGCCATAAATTTTTGGTGGTTCAACTGGTGAAACTGTTGGCTTAGTTACAGATTGTACATCATCATTTAAATCAGCACCATAAATACCACTATCAGCTGCTGTTAATGATGGTTTAAGTGCTGATGGTGCTGATGATGTGGCTACAGCTTCTGAACTTGTTGAACTTGTTTCTTTGCCTGTTGTTCCTGTATGACCTGCTGTTGTTGGTGTTGTGGGTGTTGTTGCTGCTGCTGTTGCTCCAGGAGAGGATTTAAAACGAGAACTATTAACATCAGCTATTTGTACTGTTCGTTCGGGTACTAATTTACGCTTTGTTGCTATTGCCGATGTTGTATTAGTTGGTTGTTCAAGAAGTGGAATTTTATCCATTGTTTTTGTACTTGGTTTCAGTGCTGTATTATTTGCAGATGTTGTAGGTGATATATTCTTTTTTCCTGTAGTAGTTGATGGTGACGATGTAGTAGATTTTGACGCTGCAGTTGGACGTCTACGTCTAAAGAAGTAAAGGTAGATGATCATGAATACTTGTTTTCTTTATATTTAGAAAAAAAGATTACTTTTTAATAAAAAGGAATATGCCTATACCAACAACTATAGCAATAACAAGAACGATTACACCAGCAATAATACCGATAATAATTTCTTTACAAAAGAAAAACTTGTTTTACTTTAAAAAAAGATATGTTTGACTGTGTACCTTTTTTTATTGTTTGTTTTGCTACTGTTCCATTTAAATTTTTCATATTATTGTCTTCAATTGCTGGTATAGCTATTGTTGTTGATAAAATAGTTGTTGATTTTATAACAGGATGTATTTGTGTTTCAGATAATGAATCATATGCAATACCTTCTTGATCATATTGTGGACGTGTCATTGATGGAACAACTAAAGAAAATAAAACTTAATTTTAATTATGTAAATGAAAGCTTATCAATAGTTGACCAAAGGACTTTCTCCTTTTCTATTAATCTAACAATAATAATAATCAATTTTCATGATAATTATCTATATACCTTTATATCGAATTTTAAAATATCTTGCTTTTTTTGATACAGATGTTTGTAATGACATATATAATGAATTGGACGAAATAAGATAACGTGCATTAGGTAATTGATTATTTGTTGAATGTTCAGCACCACACCATGTATAATAGGATTTCCAAATATTTTTAGAATTTTTATTTGATACCATATCATCAGGAAAGGAATTATTTGATTGTGAATTAATGTATCCAAAAATTTCTAAGTATTCTGATCGACATTTAATTGCTTCGTGTAAACGTATTTGGATTGGTGCTAATTCAATATACATTGATGGACCCGCCTCTAAAGATGCGAAAAAAATATATATTGTGTTTAATGAAGCAAAAAAAGTAATCATACCAATATTAATGGAACATGTGAGATTATCTGCCATTGGATGGGGATAAGCTGGTGAAACAATAAATCCGTAAAGCGTATTTCGGATAGGAGCTGTATCTGTACACATTGTATAAACTAATTATAACAAAAATGAAACTTTCTTATTATCTATTTTCTTTCCTAATTACTTTGTGTACAAGTATATTTCACAAAAAAATATGTTGGTACATAAGCTTTATCTCCACATTTTACATAATTTCGACTAGATACTTCAATTAAACATGTTTGATTTCCTTCACATAATGATCCATCAATTAATTCTTGACAATGAATAAGATAATCTGAATGTACATCAGGTTCACACACTTGTGTACGACGATAAACTTTAAGTATTGTTATTTCAGTTAATAAAGCGGTTTCATCTGGACAAGATAATTGATGATGACCTTCTTCGGTTATACACCAAAATTTATCATATGTTTTTAATGAAACTTTAAAAAAAAAAATTCTTTTTGTATTATTCTTAAATATTAATTAATATGTCTATTACGACAAAGAAAAAAAATCTATGCTTATCCTTGAGGAACTCAACTGATCTTATCATATAATCGAAAATAAATTGTTTTGTAGATAAGCGAAAGCTTTTGTTGAATGACTTTTAATCATCAGTAATGAAGATAAATGAATATTAATTGATAAGCCTCTATATTTATATGGAAAATACATATGCATTTGAATGTCACATAAGTGTTCGTTAAGATAGGGTTTCTCAATCTCATTAATATTTAGTTCTTCATCTTACTATTTCAATGTCATTGAAGACAACATATCATCATGACTATGAATTAAGATCATTCATAGCATGATGACATTTTGAAAATAACTAATAACGAAAAAAAATAGAAAATTTCCCTTGATGATAGATATTTCCTTGAAAGATTTATTCTTTTAATGCAAGGCAATTATGACACATACCTAATTGAAAACAACAGTACAAACTGGTGACAATTGCCAGAATGCACTCAGGCCGAAGCCATACCACCATCCTACATTGGATGTATATCTGTTGTGATCTTAGTTGTTTTCAATTATAATTGTAATTATTACCATGATGACTATCAATGATAAATCTCTATTGTGTAATTAACATCTGAAATAAAACAATAATATATAGGATAACGTACAAATTATAACGATGATAGACATTTATTTTTTTATCTTGCCAGTGACACCATGGCTATTCCATCTGACAATAAATTATACTATCAACTATTATATTGTTCTCTTGAGTATACATGTACATATGAATATATACGGAAAAAAAGAACTTATTTTGCATTATCTTCAGGAAAGAATCATACTTATTCTAATACTTCTACACGTGTGAATATGGCAAATATAAAACATGGAAATAAATTTCTGAAAGTATATATTTGTTTATACAATGAAAAGAACACATTTACATATCTTACCTAGCGACAATGGGATCATCGTTAATTTTCCCTATTCAATATGATTCAATGCATATATGCTTATATACATTAGAGCTACGTGTCCATCTCGATTATTTGTCCTTGTAGCAAAATCATTTACAGATCTCTCATATTCCTTTCTTTCTGCATATTCTCAGTTTCTGCTCGTTTATTATGACAACATACTGATGGATCGATGTTACTGTTGCCTGCTATCCTTAATGCTGCACATATTTATACATATATATATGTATGTGTATATAGTCGTCCCGCCTTATTCTAACCCGTTCTGAAAGCAATCATGATAATGAGTCGACGAGTTATTTTGATTACATAGTAAGGCTTCGACTTCAGACGGTACATTCATTTTCTCTTATGGTGATACGTATTAGTATTCTATTGCAGCGAATTCTATACATTCTTAGCCGTCATTTTCTTGTCTATCAAAGACGACAAAGATGAAAGATGATCATAGGGAATGAGTATCTCGTTTTTTCCTTTTTAGTATATCTCGGGCTAACCTAACAAACAAATAAACAAAACAGAGACATCGATTTAGGTTGCCTGCTTGCCTGCGCACAGATGAAAAAACCATTTTTATAAATACATTAAGCGATTTTATCCTATTGTGCACGCACGAACAGCGATAATCATCGACTGATGATTCTGTGAAACGATGACCACGATCATGATGATGTTGATGATAATAATAATAAAAATAATAATAATAATAATAGTAATAATGAATATAGTAATAGTAGTATAGTACTAATGCTACTGTCTGTCGATTTCTGTCAATTTATATTATAAATTCAAATTTGAAGAAGATCGATGCCAGATTCTCTACATTTTGCTATGAATGCAGATGTATGTCAGAAAAGGAAACGTGTGTTTACATATTTATTTTGCATGTGTGCCTATATACATGACTTTATGCATATGTGAATGAGAAATTCTAGCCTTTTCTCCGAACTCAGTATCTACAATGATGAAATATAAATGTATAATGACAATCAATGACATATACATTCCAGGTGTATATAAAATATCATGACCGGTAGCGGGTCCATGTTCCTATTATTATTCATTTTTTTTAATATTTTTATCTTTATCTATTAATAACTTTGCTTTTTTTCTTAATATAAGAAACAAGTTGATAGAATAAATAGATACATACAAATATTTTTACACTTGTCTTTTCTTGTTCACAAATAAGTGATGGTTGCCCATTGTGGCGGTTGAAAATAATGTATGGTAGTGTTAGTGATGAGGGTGCCGATAGAGCAGAGAGAGAGAGAGAGAGAGAGAGAGAGCGAAAGAGAGAGAAGGAGAGACAAGAAAAGATCTTTTCGAGCCGTGCATGCGCGGTTACTGCAAGAGGATAGTCAAAAAAAAAATGCTAGAAAAAGAAAAGTAAGAGAAGAGAAAGAATTTATTCTTTCTTCTGTTTTTCACGCCCGGAAGGACGACGAGAGTAATGCTGGCAGAACAGAAAGTAGAATGGAAAATCAATGTGTCGATCCTAGGAAGAAAGAAGAAAAACTATAGAAAAGGAATTGTTCTCATCATTCAAATATCTTTATATACAAACAGACATTCATCAATATATTATATATATACATACATAAATATATATGTAGATACATATTTCCTTAAAAAAATTAACCATCAAAATGAAGAAAAAATATTTGCAAAGCTAATCATAAAAAAAAATATAATACCAAAAAAAAAAAACTTTCAAATTAGAAGAATGTCAGTCACGCAAATTTATTATGTATCCTTGATGAGATGTCTGTATAAGAAGAGATTTAGTTAGACTAAGACAACTTAGTTTTGAAAAAAAAGGGAAGAAAAGGAAAAGAAGTAAACACATACACAAAGTCCAATTAGAGCCGAATGATACTGACATCCGTTCTAACCTTGTTTCTTGTCGGAACACCGTAGAAGAAAAAAAACGGAAGGATGGCACTATATGAAAAGTCGAGAACGAGAGATTGTGTGTGTGTGTGTGTGTGAGAGAGAGAGAGAGAGAGAGAGACGTAACATGAAGAAAAAGATGAAAGAAAAAAAATTGAGCGTATGCATGTGAAGGCAATGAATACTTCAGGCAAAAAAGAAAATTCTTTTAATATTAGTATACTTAGAATGAATAATTTGTAGAAATAAGAACATATCGAAATCAAATGCATTTCTCTTCTTATACACAAAACACTAAAAATAATAACAAGATAATCGACATTGTCACCAAGTAGCTGCCGATTGTCAAAAGAATTTTCTTTTTTTTCCTCTTCGACGACCATGTTATTTTGCCTTAGCGAAATCTCCTGAGAACTAAATGTTCGTTCATTCATCGATGCATGCGATCTCCATACAGTAGGAAAATAAAACCATTGTAATGATAGAGATCTTCAGCGTTTTTTTGTTTCTATTTTCCTACGATATCAATAGTAGTTGACGAATAAAAAAAATACGCAAGTATGTTTCATTGATCGATAGGCTATTCCAAAATACAAAAAAGAAAAAAGAGCAACTAGCCTTCATTCGTCAATCAATTCTTTCTCTTAGTAGCTCATCGAACAAATCATCAGCAATACGAATAATGCAATGGTGACGACGACAATAAGAATCGATCAAAATTATTTTGTCGTATTCTACGGCTCTGTTATATTTCTTTCCATGTCTGTTTTATTTTGTGAATGAACGCATATAACAAATACGAAGAAAAAAAAAATAAGGCGCTAAACACAATGCTGACAATAAATTTATGGGTCGTTCGCCATACAATGACGATGATAGTCCTAATATCGCTTCCGAATGTATCAAGCAATATGTAAATACAAGAGGACATCTCTATCCATGGAAAGAACCGCGGCTGCTGCCGCTGGCTAGTTACTTGCTCAAAAATATTGAACTGCATACATACATTATCGACGAGTCTCGTTCTCTCGTCCTTCTACTGGTTCATTCTTGTTAACACGCTAATTGAGAGGCGGGCGACGTACAGTGGGCTGCAATTCGAGAGGTTCATTTTGCCTTTTTTGCTAAAGACGAGTGAGAAAGAAAGAGCACGAGTGAAGCGACTGAGGATAGTAAAAGGAGAGTGCGCGTCAAATAATCGATTCTGGCTTTGGCCCTCTCATAAGAACGTCTAAATCCGCACAGACCTTCTACCAGTAGCAAAAGAAGAAAGAAAAGAAAAAGAAAAAAAGAGGGAGAGGATACAAAGAACTCTGATTCCTCTCGTGACAAATTAGTGAGTGCAGTGTTGTGTGCGACGAATGCTCGAAGATTATTGATGTGTGCATTTGTTTGTTGATGCAATGGCACACGCACGCTTATATTCGGTTGTCTTCATTCTCGGGTGTATTATTTTTGTTCAACTTATAATTTTAGACAAATCGAAAGTCTATATATACATATATATGAGCGCATGCATGCAGGTTTTGATTTCCCAAATGGCATAGAAGAAAGTCAAGTGACACGTAAGAACAAAGTGTCTTTCTATTAAACAAAACCAATTATCGCTCCAATTCTATGATCGGTTCGTTTCATCATTGATTAATATTTATTATCTTGTCTCTTTTTCTTGTTAATAAGCTAATACTTATAAATGAGAATATTTCGGAAACAATATGTATATATATATATAGATATATGAACACAAATCAACAAAATGAACAAAAGAAAAAACTGCAAGAATAAATATCTATGTATAATATATATATATATATATATATATGCTAGGAAAAAGCAACAAGAGAAAAGAAAACAAACTAATTAAAAGGAACAATTATTATGTTTTATTTGGTTCGTTGTCTAAATAAAATTAATAACTTAGATCTTCTTTGCGACCAAATTTCAGAATTAATGTGCTAAATAAAAAGGAAATTAATAGAAAATGAAAATAAAATGAAATAAGAAAAGATAATAACAAACCTGATGAAAATAGCCAGATTCTGACTGAATATAGCAATTCCTGGGTAAAGTTTATCGCTTTTATATGGTACATAGTAGCCAAATAATACCCAAGCACCACCAATTACAGAACCAAATGCAAGTAGAAATGCAATGAAAAGAATAATGCGGGCACCTACACATAAAATTTCTCATCAAATATCTATAATAAAATGAAAACAAAAAAGAAATAATATACCGAATTGACCAACACAACTGTCACCGTATCCATCACCTCTAACTTGCGAATTTGATACAGAATTAACCCTGATATAAAAACCAATGAAAAAAAAAATAATAGCTTACAGAACATATCTCATTATAAACTTACAAGATCAGTGCAAATGTGCCGACAGAACCAATGATATAAAATACTTTATTAAAATCAGCCTGCGAAGTATATTGACAAGTGCTATCAATGATGATCCACCAACCAATTGCAAACTAAAATATGACAATTAAAAAAGGTAAAAGAATTGATCTATTTTGATTCATTTCATACAATAACACCAGCCAAAATTGATGCAATCGTATTTCGATTGAAACGTTCACGTAAATCAAGATCTTGACAACAATTACCGCAGTCGAACATTGTTTGAGTATAAACTAGTAGCTAAAGAAAAAAGAAAAATGTGATCAGTTGCTAGTCTATTGACACATTAATTTCATATGGATATTTATTTGACCCAATCCAATTATATTACAACTACGCATCAGACAAATGTCTTGTAGCGCTCGTATGAAATGAAAAAGAGGCAAAAGGAAATTACTTTAAAATGGCGAATGTCAAGGATGTTTTTTTGATCTTATTTTATTAATATAAATCATAAAAAAATGTCAATATTCTCAACAATTTTACCTATTATTCGATCAGTTTTCTCACGATGGACAGCATTACAATTATCTGTGAGTCATTCAATGGGTGGTCCACAAAGTGAAGCGAAATATGAAGCATTTATTGAAGCATTTGGTCAATATCTTGTACGAAATGTTCGACCATCATTAACTATATCTGCTATGGAACAAGATATTCAAGAATATCTTGATGAAATACTCGATGAAGAATTTAATACAATTTTAGATGATGGTTCAAGTAATGAATTAGCAAAATTATTTATTCGTTATATTCAACTTATTCAGGAAGGTAAACTAGTTGATGTTCAACAAGAATTACAATTACAACAATCAACTACACCTGCAATACAAATGTCTGTTCGAAATGAAAATGAAAATGATTCATCATCATCTGAAGATGATGATGATGATAATGACAATGAAAGGGATAATAAAATAAGAGAAGAAGAACAAGAAGAAGAATCTACGAATGAAACGAAATCACAAGCAATGGATGTTGATGAAGAAGGTTGGGTAACTGTTCGTCGACGTACTGGAGGAAAAAAATAATTGTTTTTGTCTTAGTCATCCTTACATGAAAAGCACTGAAATATAATAATATTATCGGACAAAAAAAAGAAAGAAAATTAAAAAAAAATCAAATTTTTCTTTTTATTTGCAATATGATGAAGTTTAACCTGTGGGAGACTTAAGACAATGAGTTCACACTTTTCTATTTCTCTTTTGAATAAAAATATAATACTTTTTATTAAACGAAGCTTAATATAGCTTCGAATACTTTATGTGAATCTCAGTGAGATTTCACAATGATAATGAGATAATATCGATAATTAGTATTTTATTTTTCTAGATGGGTATTTTTCGTTTTGGAAATGCTGATTATTCGATGTACTTTTTTGTTGCATCAATCCTCATGTTTCTCAGTACTCTATGTTGTATAACAGCATTTGCATCACCCTATTGGACAAAACGTTATCTTGATACACCAAAAGATTTTCAAAACATTGGATTATGGGAATTATGTTTATATAAATATCGTCATTATAAAGATGATTTACAAATTCCTTATTCTGGTTGTTTTTGGTTTTGGACTAATGAAATGTATCGTTTTCGTGATTGGATTATTCCACGTAAGATTCTTTATGAAATAAAATAAAATAATTCAATTTTATTTAATAGCCTGGTTTAAATGGGTACAGGCATTTGCTACATTAGCATTCATTTTTACAATAATGACAATTTCAAGTTTAGCTGTAGCAGTTTTTTCATCATTTCGTTGGCAATGGAAATATCAATTAGCTTGGTGTATTATGTCTTTTGTTATATGTAAATATTGATTAAATAATCATGTTTGTATTTTTACTAGTTCTTTTTCAGTTGCTTTTGAACTCATTGCTATTACTATCTATGGTATCTATAGTCAAGATCGTCTTTGGATGCCAAGACCAGAATTTAATTATTTATCGTATAGTTATTGGATTGAATTTGCTGCACTTGTTTTAGCTTTGGGTGCTTGTAAGTTTTAATTTATTAATAGATTAAGTTTCAAAATTTATTTATTATTAAATATTAGGTGGATTATTTGCTGGTGAAGTTCAATTTCTTCGAGCACCCTATGAAGGTGATGTTGAGGATAAACAATATAATGATGAATACGGATATGCACCATCTAATGGATCCCATATGCAATTAACTTATGGACGTAATCGTAAGCCGCAATCTGATCTATAGTTTTGCTGTATATGTGAGTTTCTTGATATGAAGAAAACATTCCGTTTATTTTCCTCTCTTCTTTCTAATACATTCCATAATAAAGAGTGTTCTAGAAGTTCCGAAACGATTTTAAAATTCATCGTACTTGCATTCACTAAATGCAAATTCTTTGTAACTTTGTCAAATTATTGTATCCACTTAATACTAAATAGATACAAAGTTTCAGGTCTATAGTTTTTACTATGGATGAGGAACTGTAATAGCATTATCGTGCCCTATTTTATCGAATTTCTCAATCTGCTTACTTAATATTTCTAAATCGAAACAACTTGTCAATCTTCGTGTATTTGATTGTCATCATAATTAATTACTAATTTTAGTAGTGCTGATATTTTATTTATGATTCGTTATTATAAAGGAACACTAATTTTTTTTCATTTATCTCTATTCTTGTTTTTCAGTTGATCAGTATTCTTGCAATCTTGCCCTCGTAATTTTTCTTTTATTGTACTATAAATGTCTTCGATAGATCAAGTGTTGGCTAGTTTTATGTCATAATTTTCTTTTTATTCTGTTTAATCGATAAAAACATGTTCAACAATATTTAAAACCACATGCATCGTCTGCTTATGAATTTGATGACCATAAGTAATTACATTTCGTAAATCGTCTGATTTTTAGCTGCTTTTTTTTTACAAGAGCTCAAATGAATTTCACATATCCATTATCAGTAAAAATACGTTTTCTGATGATGATCACCATCTTATGAACAGATGAACTCCTACCGTTCATCGATAGAACTTGGAGGTTGCTTAGGAAAAAAAGTACATGAAAATGCTGTTACATTTTCTCATTCATAGTAAAAGCTATATACAGAAAACTTTGTATTTATTTAGTACTAAGTATTACAATAATCTGCCAGGTTTGCAAAGAGTTTGTTTTGCTTGAATGCAAGAGCGATGAATTTTAAAATCGTTTCGGATTTTCTGGGATACTCTTTATATGTTTGTTTTCTTTTTTATACTGTATATTTGACGTTTGCGTTAATTTCTCGTTAATTGCTATCTCAGTTCCTTTTTTAAT